>PVHX01008001.1:6881-86715 GCA_004024805.1 Geosciurus inauris
ATGCATACATACCCATGATAGTTAATAAATTAGTCACAGTAAGAGATTAACAACCATAACTAATAATAAAATACAACAGTCATGTCAACATACCACAATAAAAGTTATATGAATGAAGTGTGAATCAAGACTAATATTTATATTCATATTTTTGGACCTCAGATGACTGCTAGTGACTGGAACCAAGGCTAAGGGGGGTCTACTGTAAGTGGTGTATATTGGACCCAAGTTGGGCAGCACCATGCCAAAGTTTCACTTCTTACTGATATCCCCTACAGCAAATAACCTGGCATATAAGGAACCCTGGACATTGCCCACTGATGGATACTCTACAATGACGTCAAGTTCCTTTAGTAAGGGAAACTGAGTCTCTACCCTTTGACTCTCCTTGGCTTAGGCTGGCTTCCCTGCTCTCCCAAAGCACATGTCAGTTTATAAATTCAGGTTATAACTTCAATATTTGGATATGGAGATCAATACACAAGCCTTTGTGACTTTCTTCCAGCAATTTAGGGGTCAAGTGTTCTCTTATAAGGTCCCAGAGTTCCTCAACATGTATATGCAGATTAACACTTTGTAGCCTTCTCAACCCAAAATAAAGTAAGCCCTAAATTGAGGAACAAAACATCAAAGTTGTCTCTCTTTTAATCAAACCTTAGACATTCAGAGTGAAGATACCCCCAAACTGATAACACTATTTGGGGAGGAGAGGGGAGGGAAATTCAGAGACAATGAAGCATCCTTGGGGGACCAGCCTGTCTGTTTCTCCTGCAGTTCTGACCCAGAGTCCATTAGAAGGAGTCTGACCACTCCATAAACAAACTCAACTATCTTGAGCCCTGCGGTTTCCATGGGAACCATCAAAGAGTGGTCTCCTTTTCTTTTCCTAAAGATGTTCTTCCCACCCGCACCCCCACCCACACCCCTACATACCACTTTCAAGGACAACCCAGAACTTAATTCTATACAAATGTCATTTGTATGGGTGTTGTTTCCCTCTTTCAATCTATGTTGAATCCCTCTTTAATTTACACAGAAATACCTTTAAAAACAAATCAGAGATACAAAGCACAAGACAATGATTAGTCTTTCTACTTTTTAAAAAAAAATATTTTTTTAGTCATAGATGGACACAATACCTTTATTTTTATGTGGTGCCGAGGATCAAACCCAGTGCCTCACATGTGTGAGGCAAGCCTCCACCACTGAACTACAACTCCAGCCTCTAGTCTTTTTACTTTCGTACATGCTTTAAAAATTTCTACAACAGCCAGGAGCAATGGTGCATTCCTGTAATCCCAGCAGCTCAAGAGGCTGAGGCAGGAGGATTGCAAGTTCAAAGCCAACCTCAGCAAAAGCAAGGCGCTAAGCAACTCAGTGAAACCCTGTCTAAATAAAATACAAAATAGGGCTGAGGATGTGGCTCAGTGATCAAGTGCCCCTGAGTTTAATCCCCAGTACTCTCCCCACCCCCACAAAAATTTCTATAACAGGGCTGGAGATGTGGCTCAGTGGCAGAGTGCTTGCCTAGCATATACGAGGCCCTGGATTCAACCTTGCTGGGGGTCAAAAAATTATTATAATATATAAATAACAAAAAAGAAAGGAACATTCAAAACAAGATTTTCTTTCAATGTTTCTGAAGAAAATCTGGTCTTGTGAAGAATTAGGAGAGGTTGTGAAATAAAAACCACTTTCTATAGTGAAAACCTCAGTCCTTTAGGAAATGGGGAGGATGGCATGGCCTAAGACTTTAATTTTGAAGCTTTTGAAGAACACAAATAAATTGTTGTTGTTATTATTGTTGTTGTTATTATTATTATTATGGTACTGGGGATTGAACCCAAAGGTACTTAACCATTGAGCCACATCCCCAACACTTTAAAAAAAATTTTTTTTTTTTGGAGACTAGTTCTTGCTAAGCTTTTCAGGGCCTTGCTAAGTTGCTGAGGTTGGCCTTGAATTTGTGATCCTCCCGCTTCAGCCTCCCAAGTCATTGGAATTACAGGTGTGCATCACAGCACCTGGCTGCTCCAGCTGCTCCTTCTTATCATTATTATTAATTTTTCATTTTTCCCATATTTTTATTGGTGCATTATAGTAGTAATAAATAAAGCTTTACAGTACAATAAAAATGTATAGGTTTGGGGGAAATAAAAGAAAGCAATCACATTTTCCTTCTTCCAGAACCCTCTTCCCATCTTTCTCCCAGCAGCCTCCTCTCTTCCTTCAACCTTTCAAAATTCCACAATGAGAAACACACAGCAAGTATGAAAAGCTGCTGCTCTGTCCTACAATCCAGGTTGAGTAAATTATGCTCCTGGAGCTCATTCTGACCCCGGAGTTCTGTTTGTGTATGCCCAGCACACTCAGAATGTTTTTTAAAAATTTTTACAGGTTGTGCAGCAAGCAAATACACAAAGAAGATGTGCCAGAGATGTCTAAGTGCACCGTCTGGCTGGCCTGCCCTCTGCTGCAGGCTGGCTGGAGCCCCAGTGAAAGGTAGCTTTTCTTTCATCCCGGCAGCAACTGCCTGGTAAGAGGTAGAGTGCGAAGTTGCCATGCCGACAGGGAATTCAGTTCTTAAAATAGTAGACTGTGCTCAGGCATTTTCGGGGTGGGTGGGTTTGGAGGGAGGGGGCTGGGGAAGGGGTAGGGAGAGATGATAAACTAATGAGTCAGGCCCAACTGGTGACAGCTGTTCCCATCAATCCTCTGGCAGCAGGAAGGGGGGAGGGGACAACTCAGAAAACAAGGTCTGAAAGAGATATCCTCCATTCAGAGAAGGGACAGCTCAGTCTCCTCACACTGTCCTGTTGCCTGGCCAAAGGAAATCCCGCTCTCCAGCTCGTCTCCTGCCTCCTCCTGCAGAGAACAGAAGTAGGAAACCATCTCATACAGAGGGGGTCTGGGTGATGCCAAGGATCAGTCTCTGCAGGGGTGACAGAGAGGAGCTCACTCTCACATGCGGCTGGGCTGCCTCAGAGATCTGTGCTCCAGAAGCCTGGGAACGTTATCATCATCATCATCATCATCGTCTGACTGAAATTTCACTAAAAATGTGTCTTTAGGCCCAATGCAGTGGCTCACACCTGTAATCCCAGCTACTTGGGAGGCTGAGGCAGGAGGACCACAAGTTCAAGACCAGCCTCAGCAATTTAGCTAGGCCCTCAGCAGCTTAGTGAGACTTTGTCTCAAATGAAAAAGACTGGGCCTGTGACTCGGTGGTAAAGAGCCTTTGGGTTCAGTCCTCTGTACCAAAGGGGGAAAAAGTGACTTTAATCCAAGTATACCAATCTATCAATAATCATTCCTTAGAAATCTCCTGTTGTCCCACTGTCTTGTCCTAAAATGCCTGGAAAAGTGAACTAAATCCATCATTGCTCTTTATTGTGGTAAAATATATGTAGTATATAATGTATCATTTTAACAGCACAGTGCAGTGGTATTAAGTTCATTCACATGGTTGTGTAACTGTGGTCATCATCCAGCTCCAGAACTTTTTTTTTTTGGTACCAGACATTGAACCCAGAATGCTTAACCACTGAGCCACATCCCCAGCCCTTTTTTTATATTTTATTTAGAAACAGGGTCTTGCTGAGTTGCTCAGAGCCCCGCTAAATTGCTGAGGCTGTCTTTGAACTCAGGATCCTCCTGCCTTAGGCTCCCAAGTTGCTGGGATTACAGGCATGAGCCACCACACCTGGTTTTTGTTTTGTTTTGTTTTGGTTTTTTTGGCCTGGATCTTGAACTCAAGGCCCTGCATGTGCTGGACAAGCACTCTACCACTGAGCCAGATCCCTAGCCTTTTTTTTTTTTTTTAATTTTGAGACAGGGTCTCCCTAAATTGCCCCTGCTGGTCTTGAATTTGTGATCCTCCTGCCTCAACCTGCTGAGCTTCTGGGATTACAGATGTGTGCCACCATGCCCAGCCCACCAGCTCCAGAACTTCAGAGTCATTTTATACTTGACTCCTGTGCATAAATCTCCATCCTGTCCCCATCCACTCCAACGACCGCCCTTCTTCTTTCTGTCTCTATGCATTGACTTATCTAGGTAGCTTATATAAGTGAATTCATACAATATTTGTCTTTTTGTGTCTGGCTTTTTTCACTTAGTATGGTATCTTCAAGGTACAACATCCATGTAGCAGGTATCAGAATTTACTTCCTTTTTAATTTTGTTTTCTTTTGCTTTTACACAGGACCTTGCTTGGTTGCCAGCCTGGTCTGGGACTCCTGAGCTAAAGCAATCCTCCCATCTCAGCCTCCTGAGTAGATGAGATTACAGGTGTACCCCACCATGCCCTGATTTCTCTCTTGTAGTTCTTTATAAAATATGTGATAACCACTCATCTGTGGATGGGCATTTTGGTTGTCTCCTCTTGTTGGCTATTGTGACTCCTGCTATGAGCATCGCTGCACACATAGCCATTCAGGTCTGTGCTGTTGGTACATTTGGAGGCCAAGTACGCTTCCAGAAAGAAAACTGACAGAGTGAGAACCCAGCCAGTGTGATGAACAGCCTGCAGCCCTGCCTTCTCTTTCCATTCCAGCCTCTTCATCCCCTAGGAGGTCACTAGCTCCTTGATTCCTGCCCTTACCTGGTGCTCCAGCCCTCTTGCCATCTCACCCCTGAGGTCAAGGTCCTGGGGACCTCTGGTCCCAGACCCATCCTCAAGGACAGTGGGGAGCTTTATTTCTTTTCCATTCTTTAGAGCTGAGCTAAAGAAAATCTTCCTGTTTTTTTTTACTATTATTATTTTTGCAGTGCTAGGGATGGAGCCCAGGGCCTCACACATGCTAGGCAAACACTACCCCTGAGCCACATCCCCTGAACATTCTGTTCTTAATTACAACTGTATCTTCTAGCACGATTTTGATCTGTTTTGTTTTTACACTAAAGGACTCATTTCCTACCAGGAGAAAAAAAAAAAAACCGGTAGGATTCAGTGTGTGTCATGTCACTGGGAAGTTCTGGCTGGAAATGGGTACAAGACCTCAGTCTGCTCCCTCAGGCTGAAGGGAAGGGATTCTATTTCATATTTCCTTTTTCCTCTGGAAATGTTCTACTTGATGTTGATTGAATGGAGCTAGCTGGGGTTATGGATAAAGCCAGTGCCTAGGGAGGGAGGAAGAGTCCAGAGAATAGCAGAATATGTTTCTAGAACCCTGATCCAGGGAGCTAATAAACTGCCTTGAGTTTTAAACCTGGTTTGCTAGAATTTCCCGATCCTCTGGGCCAAAAAACATCCTAACAAGCTCGGTCTGCGTGGTGTTAGGATGTTGGTTTTCACTTCAGGAACTGTGGGAAGTCATTAGGAGGTTTTAGGTGTTGGGGGAGTGGGGACAGCAAGGGTTGACAAGATCAAATCTGCACTTCAGAGCATCACTCTGGCTCCAGGGTAGAAATGGGCTGCTGGTGAGGGTGGCTATAGCTGGGGGGCTACTGGGCTAGTTCTGATGAGAAGCTAGTTCAAAGGAGAAGCAGAACAGATCTGGGAGGTTGTAAAGGTGACAGTAAGGTTGATAAGCCTGATGACAGTTTGTGGGCATGAGGAGAGAGGTTCAAGGGTGACCTCTGGGCTTGTGGCTTGCTCAACTTGATGAGTAGGGGTGCTGCTCACCACAGCAGGACTGTGGTTGAGGGGAAGGGATGGAACACTCATTGTCACGTTCCCACAGGGACAGGCTTTAAGTGGTGGGGGAAACACAGCTACTGTTAGCTTTGCACTAGCTGTAAACCAAGTATGGCCCCAGAGTGCTTTTGTTTTGTTTTGCTTGTTCTGGTACTGGGGATTGAACCCGGGGAGACTACCACTGAGGTCTCACTAAGTTGTCGAGGCTGGCCTCAAACTTGTGATTCTCCTGCCTTGGTTTCCCGAGTCATTGGGATTATAGGCATGTGCCACTGCATCTGGCCCCAAAGTGCTTTGTATGTATAAACTCAGCACAATGACCATACTTCTATTTTATAGATGAGGAAACTGAGGAACAAGAGGTGACGTAATGTGCCCAAGGCCACACAATCAACAAGAAAATGGGATTTGAACCCAAACCGTTGTTACCATGAGGTTCCCAAGGAAGAAGGCTATAACCAGCAAATGACAGGTAACATTTGTGACACATGATCTGGGGCTAGGCCCTATTCCTGGGGAGCTGGATTTTGATTGCTAGCATAACCTCCCTTTTCTAAATCAGTTAGACCTAAGCAACCTGGGAGGAGCACTCTGTTTCATGGCCCATGGCCCCAGCTGGAGTCTCCCATCCCACACCTGACCTAATAATGGTCCCCAGCAGTGCCTGGGTGAGATGGTGGCACTTCCTCCTCTGCCTGGGGCTGCTCCTACTGGGAGGAGAGGACATCCACACAGCTGCCTTGGGGAAAAGGGTCTGCCCCTGCTGTGGTTGCCTGCAAAGAGGAGAGAGCCATCCTCTACCTCCTTGGAAAGCACCACCACTAGAAATGCGGCCTGACCTGGTCCCCAGAGTCTAATTGGCTCTCCTCTGCACATACGGGGATTTAACCCTTCACTGTGGCTTGTCTCATCAACACACGGTGCTAACCAATGTCCTCAACACACCCTACAGGTACACACAGAGGGGGCTCCTAGTGCACTGTCCTGGAAATCCCTCAGTGTAGGTGTCTCCAAAAGGTTGCCGAGGCTGGCCTCAAACTTGTGATTCTCCTGCCTTGGTTTCCCAAGTCACTGGGATTTGAACCCAAACAGTTCAACACTAAGACTATGGAGTGGGCGGCGAGGAGCTGGGGACACAGCTCTGTGTGTCCATCACAGCAGCAGCAGCATCTTCCTCGTTTCTATCCCCAAAAGACGCTGCCCACTTACTTTACCCTGTCTTCCACTGTAACGCAGGCGGAGCCTTCTTCTCCCTTGAGATCTATGTGAAATCTTGTTGACCTTCCTCCCTTCATCCAACACACACATTAAGTCCAAAGTCAGAGGAAATCTAAAGCCCCCCCACCCATTGAGACTATTCTGTGGGCCAGTGATGTGACCTTAACTTCTCATAGCCCTTTCTGCACCTTGGCCTCCCAGTTCTAAGAGTGGTTTCTTTTCTTTTCTTTTTTTTTTTAAATTTTTTTTAGTTGTAGATGGACACAATATCTTTATTTATTTATTTATTTATTTATTTATTTATTTATATATATGCGGTGCTGAGGATGGAACCCAGTGCCTCACGCATGCGAGGCAAGCGCTCTACCACTGAGCCACAATCCCAGACCCTAAGAGTGGTTTCTTTTATCTGCCAGTTCACAGTGGTGTGGATTTTAGCCCTTCATTGCTATCCACAAAAACAGCTCCTCGTGTAGACCATCCTGGTTAAATGGGCTCAGCTACGTGGAGTCAAAGGCAGGCTCATCATCTATCTTCTGCCCACTCATTTACCTGCTTTCCTTTCTCTTCCTCTGCTCTACTTGGTCCCCTCCCTCCTACATTGTTTGGGAAGTGGCCAGGCAGGGCAGGCAGGACATTTCCTGTCTCGCCCAGGAGTTTTTCTGCTTTCCTGTAGGCAATGGTTGAATGCCCAGTAGGGTACATGACATGATTCTTTGTGCTAACCCCTCCCTTCCTCCCTCTATACCTGGGAAGAGCAGGGGACAAGATTTAAGATTTAATCTTTAAGATTTTTGCTTCCTTTAATCACCTCCTGAGGCCACTGACTTCTGGCTCTCTGGAGTCTCATAGGGAAGAAAAGAAAGAGAGGATCAAAAATGAGAAAATACTCTGTGAAGGAGTAAAAGGCAGCTGGAAGGACAGCACTCATTTGGAGATGGAATGAATAAATGAGATAAAATCCTAAATAAATATCTTGCATGGTACTAATTGCGTTTTAAAGGCTGCCACCGGAGAACAGATAAAACGATGCTGTATTTCATTAGTGGCTCCTGTAATTCTATGGTATTTGCCAGCAAGCCCTATTAAAGCACTCTCTAATTAAAGACCAGTTCTGGGTCCTGTAATTTAGAGCATTATCAAAATATGGCAAGTGGCTGGAGGTAAGGAAATGGAAACAAACACTGCTTTCATGAGGTCCTTGTAGCTCACACAGAATGGGAGTTTTAAAAGCTCAGCCTTTGTGTCACCCCCACTGGCAGGGTCAGTCCACAGCAGGGTTTTCCATTTGACAGGCGACCAGTTACATTTTAATGATCCCAAAGGACTGTGGTTGGAAGAATAAATCAGTTCTTTTTTTAAAAATGATTTTAAAAATTTGAGATAAAATTCTCAAAACAGAAAATGACCACTTTAAAGTGTGTCACTCAGTGGTTTAGTATAGTCACAGTATGTATAACCATAACTACCATCTAATTTCAGAATATCTTCATCACCCTAAAAGGAAACTGTACCTATTAACGAAGTCTTAGTCCATTCCTGCTGTTATAACAAAATACCTTAAACTGAGTAATTTACATAGAAATGTCTATCTCACAATTCTGGAGGCTCTTAAATCTTCCTAAGCCTCATATCTAAAATGGGAATAATTTAAGTGGCTATTTCTCAAGGACTCTCAGATACAACTCTTTCTCACCTGAGCATTTTTAAAACTTGGATGTGATTTAAGTGTGTCAGTCTGGTGGCAGCTGTGACACAGTTGTCCCTGCCTGGGCTACACATCAAAAGTTATGGGGGGAATTAGCTAGGCATGGTGGCACACACCTGTATTACCAGCGGCTTGGGAGGCTGAGGCAGGAGGATTGAGAGTTCAAAGCTAGCCTCAGCAAATTAGCGAGGCTGTAGACACCTCAGCGAGACTCTAGCTCTAAATAAAATATAAAACAGCTGGGGATGTGTCTCAGTGCTTAAGGCCCCCTGGGTTCAATCCTTCATACAAAAAAAAAAAAAGTTGTTAGGGGAGCCAGCCAGCAGCCTGGGTCCTTTTTTTTGATACCAGGAATTGATCCCCAGACCTTTTTATATTTTAGTTTGAGGCAGAGTCCTGATAAGTTGCTTAGGACCTGGCTAAATTGCTGAGGCTGGCCTTGAACTCAGGATGCTCCTCCCACAGCAGCTGCAGCTCCAGAGCCACTAGGATTGCAGGAGTGCTACATGGTGCCTGGCCACAGTGCTCTTTTAGCAACACTGTGTCACCAATGATCTTTTCAGAGTGGATAATGTTGTTGGAAAAACCGGACCTCAACACCTTGTTGTCCAAGAGCGATCACAAGAATGGGCCCTAAGTGCGAGAAAGTTTGGACATTACCTTCACAATTGAAGTCACTTGGATTTTCCCTTTTATCTGGGCGCAAGAGTGATATGTGGCAGACATTTCTGTTTCAATCTAAAAGAGTTCTTTCTGGGCACTGGGGTGGTGGCTCAGTGGCAGAGCACTTGCCTAGCATGTGTGAGGCATTGAGTTTGATTCTCAGCAGCACATAAAATAAATGAATAAAAATAAGATCCATCACTAACTAAAAATATATATTAAATTTTTTTTTTAAAGAGAACTTTTAAAAAGAAAAGAGTTCTTTCAGTAAGTAGAAAATAAAAGTCCTAAGGGCTAAGAAATCCTTGTGTCAAATAATTGGCATCTTTTTCTTTCATCGGGAAGCATAAAATAGTGATGTGTGTTATCTTCAGTGACAGAATACATGTGACTACTTCCCACAACCTGGAGCTGTTGAGGGATGGGATGGGACACAGACATGAAACAGTAGAGAGCTGTCATGTTATAAATGTCAGTGGTTAAGGAGAGCAGTAATAATAATGTATCTCTTTGGCTAACACTGTGACAGATGTGAGCACTGTCCAGCTTTCTACAAGGGACCCCTCTTCTGATCCTTCCCAGGCCCACTGCTCCTGGAAAAGGAAAAATGATAATAAATGCTTATTTCTTTTACAGCTCTCAGAAAACCCAATAAATTAGCTGGCCCAATAACACAAAATTTAACAAATGTTAGTGAAAGACCCTCAAGGAAAAGGCTTGTTATGTGCTATTTGAAGACTAGAAGGTGACACACAGATGTTGGGCTCTTCCTAGAGGTCACTCACTTAGCACTATACAGGTTGGTCCCAATCAGCAGATGATTCTGGGCCGAGGGGTGCAGGGGCTCCGCACTTTCTCTCTGAAGCTCAGTAATTAGCATGTGAATCTCTCCCCAGCTGTGGCTCTGTGAATTCGCAGTGGTAGCTTGAAATTGGCCATGGTATGAAAATCGACATCACAGGAGTTGGCAATCACTCTATGTTAGGGTTTGGGGTTTATTTATTTTTTAATAGTTAACTTGCCAGCATAGCACTGCACTGTATCCCTTGGGCTGAGGCAGCATCTGTAAGCTTAGTATCAAACCACAAACTGCAGAAGTGTCTGAGCCTCGGGGAGTTGCGGCACCAGGACATTTGTTTCCTACTTCCTTGGACATGTGTCCTTACTGCATTATCCATTTCCATGGGGCTGCCTTTGGGGCATAGGCAACCTGCTCAGGGGTTCTTCTTGCTCTAGCTTCAGGCTCTGGACAAACTTCTCCTTAGTTTCTACGCAGATGGAATTAGGATTAACATTGAGGCCTCTGAAAAATGATTCAGGAAGAGAGTGAAACAAAGAACAAAAAAGGAAAAAAATAATAATGTGTAACTGAAAAGAGAGGACAGAGACAGCCTTTTTTTTTTTTTTTCTGCACCAAGGATTGACCCCAGGGGTGCTTAACCACTGAACCACATCCCCAGCCCTCTTTTATATTTTATTTTGGAGACAGAGTCTTGCTGAGTTACTTAGGGCCTCACTAAGTTGCTGAGGCTGACTTTGAACTCACAATCCTCCTGCCTCAGCTTCCCAAGATGCTGGGATTAAAGGTATGTGCCACCACACCTGGAAAGACATGCGTTTCTTAATTTCTTAGCCAAAGTGGGCTCGGCTGAAATTATTAACATGGCTGAATATGTAGACATCCTGCCTACTTGAGAAGCAGAATTGCTTGTTGGTTCAATTTCTCTTCTGTCCTTTTCAATCGTCGTTAGGAGGTTTAGCAGATCAATGAAGAGAAATGGAGAAGCAAAGAAAAACCAGGTTGTGTGGGGAGAGAAGGCAGTCTGAGGAGGGCGGTGTTGGAGCAGCTACAGGGGTTGAGAGAAGGAGGCAGGGAAGGAAAGGGGATTGAGCATATTTTATTATATTTTTGAATAGGTGATATAGGCATATGCACAGCTATAAAACCCTCAGCTCCCCTCCCTCTGCACCCAGCAACCCCATCATTTTACCTAGAAGTCACCTGTCATCAGATATTCTCCATGGCAGAGCTCCTCAAGCTTGCCTGTGGATGAGGATCACCAGAGGGCTTGTTCAGAGTGCTGACTCCAGCCTGGAGCCACTCTCCTGTGTTGTGGCCGCCACTGGTGCAGGGATCACACGTTGAGAACCTCAGTTGCCCAGGTATTCATAGGAATGTTTTAGTACTTAACTCCTCTTTTTTTTTTTCTTAAATAATTTGAGTTTCATATTCTGGGAAATAAAAATGTGCCTCCTGAGACAAAGTTTATACAGCACAGTTCCCGCCATGGGCCTTCCCTATGCTGGTTTCGTCACCTGGGATACTCTCATCCTTGGCCTCCATAGGTTCAAGGCCAGCTAAAAGGCCATTTCCTCCAGGGAGTCTTCCTTGGTTCTCCTCCTATGGTGGAAGAAATCTTGCCTTCCTTTCTTCTTCTTTTTTTGTATGGAGAATTTAACCCAGGGGTGCTTTACCACTGAGCTACATTCCCAGTCCTTCATATTTCTTAATTTTGAGATAGGGTCTTGATATATTACTTAGGGCCTCACTAATTTGCTGAGGCTGGCCTCAAACTTGAGATCCTCTTGAGTAGCTGGGATTATAGGCATGGGCCACCATGCCTGGCTTTATACTCCTTTAAACTCCCATAGCACCCACTATTTATCACAACAGGTATTCAAATGAGTCTATCTTTGTCTTAATTCATATGTGTGTGTGTGTGTGTGTGTGTGTGTATTGTTGTTGTTGTTAAAAAAACATGAGATCCCAGGCTGGGGAGATAGCTCAGTGGTAAAGCACCTGCCTAGCATGTATGAGGCCCTGAGTTCAATCCCCACCACCACATAAAAAATAAAATAAACAACAATAAAGTTATATTTAAATATATATATATATAAAGATATGAAATCCCAAAATGAGTTTGAGAGATCATTAAATGCACAATTTGGGCTTCAGAACTTTTGGTCCTTCCCAGGTCACCTTGAGAACCAAAAAATGGATGAGAGGAGTTGAGGAGAATTTCTGCAGAGAGGGCTGTGCTGTCAGCCTAGAGCAGGAAAGGGGATGTGAAATGGAGGTGTCACTGGTGGACCTGGAGCCTAGAGAGGTCTTCAGAGGACCCTTGAGAACTTGATACGGGTTCTCAGCATCTGGAAGACTCCACGGACCAGGGGACCATGCACCCTGCCTGAGAGCTGAAGCTCTGCCTGGGCCAGGCAGACAGGGGAAATGAGAAACGGCAGAGCAAGAGAGTGTATTGTTTCATATGGACCAACAGAAAGCCTCAGCAGCCAGGAAAGCAACATAAGTCCCATCCAGTATGGCCGGGCTGGAGGGAACTGCAAGTCCACCTCCTCGTAGAGGAAATAGGAGGTGAACTTGACTTTCCCATGGCTCCACATGGCAGAATCCTGAGAACAACTGAGAAGCCCCCAGTTGGAGTGATCTCTGAGGAACTCCCAGGGCACCCATGAACTCAAGAGCCATTTTTACCCACCTGCCATCAAGATGGTCCTGGTGTCTGGAGACAAGGGCACTACCTCCTGGTTTTGCCTTTCTCCCTGTGGGCAGGGACCCACTTGACTGGCTCAAGGTAGGTAGCAATCTAAGGAGAAATCTTAAGCCCCTAAGGAGAAAGAAGAAAAGTGCAACACTAAGTCAAGTTCAAAGTTTCCATTATTACATAGTCTCGACATTATGTGGAACAGGGATGATGGTTGTGCCTTAAGGGGCTGAGGACTCTAAGATGCTGCTTCCCCAGACTGGCGGCACAGTCCATAGCCCTGCAGAAGTTTCCATCTAGGCAGGTAATGCCATTGCCATTGATTGTCACTTACCATGTTGCTTAAAGGACCCGCCCCACAAATGCTTTTCTCTTTCATATTAGGCTAAAAACTCCTTTATGCAATGGCTTATAATACTTTTCCCGCCCTTTTGGTTCCCATTACCATGCCTGGCACACAGTAGGTCTATTCCTCTTCCATTTTGACATGTATTGATAACTCATGCTTAGGGCTAGCTGGAGAGTAGAAAATGAAATGGGTGTGCTTTTAATGTCTTCCAAGATTTGTTGTCTGCAGAGGAAGTATACAAGAAGTTTCTGCAGAGCCCCCATACCTCCATCTCTCTGAGGTGGGAAGGTGGGAAATTCAGATTCTCTGGGGGACTAGGCAGGTAACATGGATAAGTGGAGCAGTCTCCAACAGGGACAACTGGGCAAGGACACAATAGTAGGCATATCAGCAGCTTTGGCAAAACAGGACATCTACCTTGGCCCATGGAAGGCAGCAGCTGTTCTGTGCCCTTATGAGAATCCAAACCTACTCTTGGCAGATTGACCACTTTTCCAAGAAGAGTGAGAAGTCTGGATTCTCAAGTGCAACGTTCCAAACCAATGCACCTGTGGATGGGTTCAATGTGACCGTGTGGGGCTCCTGGCTGCTGTTGGATCTCTCGCCCTGATGTCCTCATGTACAAAAAGGGGCCGCCACTAATGGTGAGCCACATTGTGCTTCTTTAGAAATTAATTAGTCAGGGATTTGGAGAAGCTTTACACAAAGGACTTAGCTTTATTAAAATACGCCTTTGGCCCAGAGAAGAAATATTTTAAAAATCCCAACCCTAAGTGCTTAATCTGCTAAAATGCACAACAAATAAAATTAACACTCTGAAAAGAGCTTGCTTCCTGTTTCAGAAGAGCCCCTGTGGCCTCTCTAATCTGATTACAGAGAAGTGGTCTTTCCTGCCAGGAGTGAGACAACAAGCCACAGACTTACCCAACCCGTCTCAGTTTGAGAGGAACTACTCTGCAAGCAGCATTAACTGCACTTTCATTACCTAGAAGAGAATTCCATCAGTTAGGGATCTGGTGACGGCCTGTGGGGCAGATCTGGTGTGGCTGTCCTCTGAGCCTCCTGCTCTGGTATATCTAGGAGCACAAGGCCCAGGAGCCTACCTGTAAATGATGCTGGAGAATTTCGGGAATTTGACACACAACTTGACGGTGGCCCAGAAAGAGACAACTACCTGAAACACCTTCCCTCCGTGTACTGAATCCTGGTGTGGGGACAGCTCCAGGGTGGCACTTCATATAAGCGTGGTGGACAGCTGCCTCAGGGTACAAATATAGCCATATTTCTCATTTTTACCACTACTGACTCTCATCTACCTTTATAAGTAGGAAATCTAATGATCTACTTCTTGAAATGGCCCTTTAAACTTTCTAGGAATCCTCAGCATTTCTTCCAAAGAGGCGGGTTCTCCATCCTCAGGCCTGATGGAGCGGGAATGGGCCACCAGCTCACATGAACTCTTGTTTCGATTGCTACCACAGGTGTGGCCCTTAAGAGACTGTTGCAACACTGGTTGGTACACACTTGCCCTCTACTTTGGGTGACATCCTTGCTAGAACAGATCCACAATGGTGCCATCTACCAGGCAGGTGTGAAGAAAGCCCAACACTGTAGACCAGCTAGAAGGCTTTTATAGTAGCACAGCTGATGGGACAGTAAGCAAGGGTGTGTCTAACCTGATTTTTCCAGCTGGCTGCTCTGAGACATTAGGCAAGCCATGAGAAGCTGTTTCCCTAATGACCCTATAACTTTCTAGAAGGGCAGCACAACTTTGAGACTGACCTGGTCAGGTCCTGGAATATCACTTAGGCTAAGAGAAGGCAGTGGTAAGTGGTGAACAGATATTGGAGTCAGATCCACCTTGGCTCAGATTTTGGTCCTTGAATAGTTGTATGACTTGGAGAAAGTTATCGAATATTTCTAGGCTTCAGTTTACTTGTCTATAAAATAAAGATAAAAATGCCTATTTCCTAGGATGGAGAGGTAAGCCACATTAATAAAGAAATCTAAGCACGGTGTCTGGCCATGCCTGATTCACAGATGAAATGGCCACACTTAGGTTTTTTTTATTTGGATCTCGGTGATTCCAATTTACTATAATCAAAACGGACCTATCATAATTCGTTAACTGCATGAAATGTATACATTTTTGCTTGAAACTCTTTGATAAGTTGGATGGATGCATTGGATAATCCTCTCGATCTTTTTTTTTTTTTGAACCAGGGACGGAACCCAGGGGTGCTTAACCACTGAGCCACATCCTCAGACCTTTTTAAAAATATTTTTTATTTTGAAGCTGGGAGCGGTGGCGCAAGCCTGCAATCCCAGCTCTTAGGGGGGCTGAGACAGGAGAATCGCGAGTTCAAAGGCAGCCTCAGCAACAATGAGACACTATGCAACTCAGTGAGACCCTGTCTCTACATAAAACACAAAATAGGGCTGGGGAAGTAGCTCAGTGGTCAAGTGCCCCTGAGTTAAATCTCCAGTACCCCCAAAAAATAAAATAAAAAAAAATATATATATATTTTGAGACAAGTTCTTACCAAGTTGCTGAGACTGGCTTTGAACTTGTGATCCTCCTGCCTCAGCCTCCAGAATCACTGGGATTATAGGTGTATACCAGCCTGTTTTATATCTGTAATGATCAAAATCACAGAACAAAATTTTCATTTCCACATTCCATTCAGGGATGGCCTTGTGTGCTACATGACATAGATAAACCACCAGCATCTGGTGTTTGGCTCCTGTGCTTTTAGACAACACAAAAGCAGACAGCCACAGAAAGGCTGCCCAGATCATGCTCTCACCCCTAAACACATAGATAAACTCTTCCAGGTTCATTTTCCTGCTATTCTTTCCATAGAGGGCTTTCTGCTTTGCTGAAAAAATAAAAGCCATGAGGCAGAAACTGCCTCTACTTCCTGCTACTTCATCTCAAAGTTTCCTGCAGCCAGTTCCCCCTTCACCAGTCCCTCATCCAACAGAGCAGTGTCCTTCCTGCCACTAAGGCCAGGCCCTTTCAACTGGACTTGGAGACCTCTTCCTTCCTGCCTTCTCAGGACCCTTACACTAACCACTAACCATCATGATGGAACACTCTTTATTTTTGGTACCAGGGATTGAACTCAGGGTCACTTGACCACTAGCCACATCCCTGGCCCTATTTTGTATTTTATTTAGAGACAAGGTCTCACTGCGTTGCTTAGAGCCTCACTTTTGCTAAGGCTGGCTTTGAACTTGCGATCCTCCTGCCTCAGCTTCCAGAGCTCCTGGGATTACAGGCTTGTGCCACTACGCCCGGCAACATTTTTTATTTTCAACTTCTCTTTCTCCTAGCTTCTTTCAATGGACATTGGAACATGTTCAAAATTCATCAAAAAAAAAAAAAAATCATGAACAAACGTTCCAGTTTTATTCATTAAGCAGTGGGTTTGAGTGCTATAAAGACCCCAAATATGTAAACCCACTTAAAAATCTGATGAAAGTGGACTCATTTCCCATGGCATCCATGTACAGCAGCCCAGGGCTGGCAGGGTGGCATGCAGTGACAGAGACCTCAGCTTCTTAAGTTTCTGTGCTTCCTAGTGGGTGGCCTTGTCTGCACAGTCTGTGGTAATTCACTCTCCTGCTAGGCCAGAAGCCTGACTCTAGAAGTCCCCTCAGATCAGGTTCACCATTTACCCGAGGACCAATGGGAAAAAGCAATGGTGAAGAACGGGAAAGGAACTTCAATCTATGTGGCCGTACTGGGAAGGCAAGTGTGATCAAGTGTCTCAGCCCTGTCTTCAGGTTCTGGCATGAGCTCTAGGCTTAAATAGAGGCCAAAATGGGGCAGAGGATGAGAGATATGCATAATGACCTGGTCTTTTTTTTTTTTTTCTTTCATTTTTTTGGTACTGGGGATTGAACTCAGGGGCACTTGATTACTGAGCCACATCCCCAGCCCTATTTCGTATTTTTTGTAGAGACAGAATCTCACTGAGTTGCTTAGGCCTTGCTGTTGCTGAGGCTGGCTTTGAATACATGATTCTCCTGTCTCGGCCTCCCAAAGTGCTGGGATTACCCGTGTGTGCCACTGTGCCTGGCTATGACCCAGTCTTGATCACACTGTAGTGTGTAAACTGTAGGTCCAACATTATCTCAGTTCTGGTTCTGAGGCTGCCCTTTTTCACTTGAGGGGACAATCTCCATTTGCAACTCAGGATGTTTATCAAACCTGTGATCCTGGAAGGGGGCAATGCAGTTCCCATGAGATTGCTTCTGCTTAAAAAGGTAGTCTCATCATGGGGTGATCTGTCTGCCAGGCTCTACTGTTCCTAGAAGGTGCAGGGCAATGACTGGGGACTTCTAGGCATCACTTCAGGGGGCTGGAAAGCTGGCAGTGGAATGTCCTTGCAAATCTTTAAAATGCCATGATTATTCTTACCTTGGTGTCCTCAGTCCTGAAGGGAGATGAATAAACCTTGTATTACCAGATTTTAGATTAATAATTCTTTTTGAGGGGGAGGGTACAAGAGATTGAACTCAGGGGCACTTGACCATTGAGCCACATCCCCAGCCCAGGTCTCACTGAGTTGCTTAGCACCTTGTTTTTGCTGAAGCTGGCTTTGAACTCTAGGTCCTCCTGCCTCAGCCTCACGAGCCGCTGGGATTACAGGTGTGCGCCACCATGCCCGGCTAATGATTCTTAAATTACTAATAAGCCACGTTTGGAGCAGAGCAGGAGTCTGAAGACAGATACAAAAAGAAGGCAGAGATGCTCTTAGTTACCCACTGGCAGCTGCAGGCCCAAATCAAGAGTCAATGCTTTTAGCAAAAGCAGCTTCTAATTCTCTGTTCTACTAGCAGAATATGGAAGGAGAAGTGGAGAGATGAGAACCCTTCATGTAGGGGTATGACATCTATTCATATCCCAGTGGGCCAGAATTTAGTAACAGGCCATGCCCAGCCACAAGGAAGGTTGGGAAATGGAGCCATTATTCTGGCACCCAGCTAAATGTAGACTTTATCACTATATAAGGGAGAATGGACCCTAGGATATGAGCCCCATGCCCCCTTCCTCATCTTCATTTCCTCTTTCTTGCCCTAATTTTTTATTTTCCTCTCTTCCTCCCTGCCCTCTACTGGGGATTGGACCTGGGGACTTGTGCATGCTAGACAAGTACTAGGATACACCCCCAGTCCTTTTCTTTTTGTATTTTGAGACAGGGTCTTGCTAAGTTTCCCAGACTGGCCTTAAACTTGTGATCCTCCTGCCTCAGCCTCCCAAGAACCTGGCATTATAGGTGTGCACTGCCCCACCTGGCCCACCTTAACTTTTTAAAATGAGTTGTCCATATTAATTATCTCTATTTCCCCTCTGTGTATGGTTTCCATATAAATGAAAGTTTGCTAAAGTGTTTTGGAAAAAGAGAGAACATTACGAAAGCCCTTCCCTTGAAGCTGAGACCTTTTAGGGGTGGGGTGAGTGACTTGAGAAGACTGAGCCTGGGAAGGCAAGGTTTAGGCGGCTAGATCAAGCTGTGGAAGGCAGGATCCTTGTCTAGGGCCGCCCAGGAATGTGCCTGGTCTAAGAGCAGACGCGAAAACCTGACTAGGAGGCAAACAAGCTGGAAGCCGAAGAGATTAGATCTTGTGTAAAGATACAAAACACAGGGAAAAAAGATAACACATAATGGGGTTGCAGCCAAAGGCAGGAGGGGACAGGGAGGGAGGGGGCGTGTGAGGGTGGCTTTCAAATTGCTGATCTCCTCATTCTTAGTACTTGTGGGTGGTGGGGGTTCCTTTGATGTAGTACATGCTGTGCTTTCCCAGAATGGGGTAGCTGCTTAAAGGAGACACACAGAGTAGGGCAACATTCTTACATGCACCCATTCCTTTCTGTTTAGATCTGTTCATACTTATGGTGTTTATAAGGTAGCATGTGCTTGGAGAGTTGTAGATAAAGTTTGTGAAATCTGTGAAAACACAGCATTAAATATGAATGCAAAGCGCGTGTTAAGATTAACATGGATAAGGGGAGGCGTGGCCCACGCCTGTAATCCCAGCGGCTCTGGAGACTGAAGAAGGAGGATCACAAGTTCAAAACTAGCCGCAGCAATTTAGCAAGGCCCTAAGCAATTTAGGGAGAGCTTGTCTCCAAATAAAACACAAAAAAGGGATAGGGATACAGCTCAGTGGTTAAGTGCCCCTGGGTTTAATTCCTGGTACCAAAAAAAAAAAAAAAAAAAACCAGATTAACATGGATGATTTCTGAGTCATATTGCTTGGGATCAAATCCTGGCTCCTGTACAAATTTAGCTCTGTGGCTTTGGGCAAGTAACTTAACACCTCTGCTACTAATTTATAAACCGGGGATGATAATTAGTATACTTAGTTTTAGTAAGGTTGTGAAAGTAACAGGAAACTCAATCTAAATGAGCTTTAAAACCGGGTGCAGTGGCTCACGCTTGTAATCCCAGCACTTTGGGAGGCTGAGACAGGAGAATTGCGGGTTCAAAGCCAGCCTCAGCAAAAAAAGCGAGGTGCACGGGCTGGGGTTGTGGCTCAGTGGTAGAGTGCTTGCCTAGCATGTGTGAGGTACTGGGTTGGATTCTCAGCACCACAAGTAAATAAATAACTAAAGATTCATCAACAACTAATAAAAATATTTTTTTTTTAAAAAAAGCGAGGTGCTAAGCAACTCAGTGAGACCCTGTCTCTACATAAAACACAAAATAGGGCTGGGGATGTGGTTCAGTGGTTGAGTGCCCCTGAGTTCAATCCCTGGTACCAAAAAAATAAATAAATAAATGAGCTTTAAGAGTAAAAGGGAAATGATAGGCTTATATGGCTTAAAAGATGTAAATGGGAGGGCACAAGCATAGTTTGATCAAGATTCTGATTCAGTTCCTCTGAGATTTCCTTTGACTTTGATCATGGTGGTAAATTAGGCAGGAACTCAGATTCATCTCAGCTCACCACCTTCCAGGAAAGGATGTTTGTATCCTGAAGTTCCTGGCGACAGCAGTTCTGAGGCTCCCTATAGCTGGCCTGGAGCCATGGTCCCACAGATTCTCACTGTGGCCAGTGCTGGTAGTCTTAGCTTAGGCCCTGTGCTGCCCTGCTGGAGCTGGGTGAGAAGCTGGCCTCCCGGATCCTGCTGCATGCCTCTGAAGTCAGAGGCTGCTGGGAAGCAGGAAGGGCAGATGCAAGCATGGGAAGCTGGCCAGAGGAGCCTGCTGTGTCCACACACAACGTTTTGATCCCAGACCCTTCTCCCTAGCAATTAGGGCCATCCAGGTGTCCTGAGATTACTTTAAAAAAGTCAACACAGATCCAGTTTGTCTTAACTAGAGAAATTACCACATGCTCATAAAGGGAAAGACCGTCTAGGTCACAGCAATGCCATGTCTACCCTCATCTCCTGGAAATACATTGGAACCTAGATTTTCATCAGTTGTGAAACCCTGTTTCCTGGGTCACAATATGATCCTTATTAACACTAGTTGCTTTTGCCTTCAGGGTCCCTTCCCATAGGAAGTATTAAGAATTAAGGCTGGAGGGGCTGGGGTTATGGCGCAGTGGTAACGTGCTCGCCTAGCACGCATGAGGCACTGGGTTCGATCCTCAGCACCACATAAGAATAAAATAAAGATATTCTGTCCACCTACAACTAAAAAATAAATATTAAAAAAAAAAAAAAAAGAATTAAGGCTGGAGATGTAGCTTAGAGGGTAGAGCACTTGACTAGCATGCAGGAGATCCTGGGTTCAGTCCCCAGCACCACACACACACACACACACACACACACACACACACACACAGAGTATTAAAAATTCTATTTTATTACTGAGTTGGTATTGATGGGGTTCAGGACAACAAACCCCAAAAGATGGCATCTTGGCATTTGAGAAGACAACAGAAGCAGAAAGACCTCTCTCCTCCCGCCCTTTGCCCTTCTCCCCTGAAGCAGGCCATAGAAGAATGCCTTCACCTCCCTTTGAAGAAAACCTTTCCAGAAAGTGCCTTCCCTATACCTGGGAGAGAGGAATGTCCTTATCTCTGAAGGCATAGGACGTGAAGAAGAATCTGAACAAACAGGCTTCTTTGTCTTTCCCCAGTTCATCAGATCAGCCCCTTCTGTCCTCCAAACATACTTCTTTCCACATGACTGTCCTTAAAGATATAATCTTCCCTGTTTCTTTGGATCTTCATTTCTGAAGCCTTCTGTGCCAATAAACTTACATTAAATATGTTTTTATGCTTTTCTCTCATTAATCAGATTTTTCTTAGAGGTACCTCAGCCATCAGCCATGACCTTGTTATAAGTGTGAATTTTTCCCTGTACAGTATAATGATAACCATATTTATATTGTATATTAAAATATTATTTTCCACCTGAAAGTTCATTTCCCCTTCTAGTTTAAAAAAGAAATTAAAACATTTTCATGTGCTCCTGAAAGTATCATGAGTTCTAGGCATTGTGCCTAATGGATTAGCCAGCCCTGACTCTATCCAGAGCCAAACAGAAGAAGAGGTGTTGATATCTCTCTTCCAAGAAATTTGTGTTCTTTATGTTGCCCATGGCATTTTCTGGCCATCCTGGCCCTTCTGGAGCTTGGTCTGTCCTCTTGCTTTTGAATCCCCCCTCATTGTCTAATGTTCCCAGGGCAGAATAAGGAATCCTGATCTCTGCAAGGGCTGTAACGTGTGACAGGCAAGGTGGTGCCCTGGCAGAGGTGGGCTAAGAATAGCAGCTGGACTCACAAAAGGGTGGAAAAGGACCCTCTGTGCAATGTGCAGGCATTGACGCCATCTGTCACTGAATGAGGATAGCGGAGAAGCCTAGAATGATCCAATGGCCTTCATACTTTCCCCCTTCTGTTTTGATATTAAGCTTCCATAGTCTTGAGTGTGCTTATCCTTTTGTAAAAAAATCTAATCAATCCAGGTAGGTTAGGTTATGCTGTGGTAACAAATGATGCCAAAGTTTGAGTGCTTAAGACAATGAAGACTTGGACTGCATTCATTCTCCACACCCACCTTCCATCCTGGGGTGGCTGGAGGGCTGCCCGCTATTGTCCTCACTCAGGGACCCAGGGGGACTGACAGAGTAGCTGCCATCTGGAATGGTGACTGCAGCAGTGGCAGGAAGGGGGGAAATGTGGTAAATTGCAAATTGCCACCTGGGCTTGGCCAGCATCATCTCCACTCACTTCTCTTTGGCTTCTAAAATCCAGTAAGGGGCGGGGCGGGGCGCGGGGCAGGGGTACAATTCCACCATGTTTTCAGGAGGAGGGAATGAGAACTGGCCTGGCCTGGCCTGCTGAGCTGAGTAATCATCTGGAGGGAGAAATGAGGGTGATTGAGTCTGGGGGCCAGTTTTATTTTGTTTTTATAATATAAGATTATAGTATGATAATATTTCCCCATTTTTCTTTAATTCTAACAAAATCTGGGCATGGTAAGTAATACCTCCATTTGAGGAAATAGCCTGGGTCAACTTATCACTGGGGACAAGAAAAGTGCCCACCTGCCAAGCTGCTGGTGACACCTTGTGGCAGGTGGGACGCACCAGAACCTGGAGGAGGAGCCAGCAGCCCTCCCTGCTCTCTGACTTCCAGGTCAGAGTTCCCAGAACTGGCCTGGCCTGCTGGGCTGGGTAAACACCTGGAGGGAGAAGTGAGGCCTCAGGGCAGTCAGACAGAGCAGAGGGTTTGAGTAGCAAAAGGAATGTGACCTCACTATGGTCCCTGCCAGGGAAGCAGGACATCTTGCGACATATAGCCATCTACGTGACAGATCTTTTTTTGGCGGGGGAGTACTAGAGATCAAACCCAGGGGTACTCTACTACATAGCTATGTGATAGCTTTTTATTTTTATTTTGAGACAGGGTCTCATTAAGTGTCCCGAGCTGGCCTGGAACTTGTCATCCTCCTGCCTCAGCCTCCTGAGCAGCTGGGATTACAGGCATGTGCCACCACAGCTGGTCCCTTTATTTCCTTTCAGTCAATTTAATTCTGCCTCAGGGCTCTCATTCATCCAATGGGAAATTGCCCGCAGTTATGTCTAGGGTCCCTCATGCCACAGTTGTGCCAGGATCTCTGGTTCATAGCAGTGAAATGCTGGGATGTTCCTGTGATTTTTTTGTTTTGTTTTGTTTTTTGTTTGTTTGTTTTTTTGGTACACTCCATACAGTCTTCTTTCAGTCACAGGGTTCCACAGGGTCCGGCTGGGGCACAAGAATCCTGAGGAGCTGAAGACACTTCCTTGAAAGCAGGCTCTAAAGCATCACCCCTGAAGTCTTACCACCTGTTCCCCGACCCCCGCCCCAGCCCCACCACCTCTCCATTCTCCCTGAATCCCCAACTCTCTCCCACCTTCCACCTTCCAGACACAATTTGGTTTAAGTTTTCCATAACCATATTATGTTTGCTGAAATACTTGAGTGAAGGGATAGAAGTAACATAGAAACTGGATGACTTAAAATTCTCTCACTATAAACTAGAAATGCTGAATTTTCAAGAAGAAAGAGAGACAGGCCAGGGGCAGAGGAAGGGGTAGAAAAATCAATCAATCAATCACCAAGCACCAAGACCAGAGCTAAGACTTTGTTTTGCAAGAAGCAATGGCTAACAGAGACAGACAAGCCAGAGGATAAATCTAAAAAGAAAATGAAATAAAATAATTAATAAAATGAATTCAGGGGCTGGGGTTGTGGCTTACTGGTAGAGCACTTGCCTGGCCATGTATGAGGCACTGGATTCGATTCTCAGCACCACATATAAATAAATAAATAAATAGATAGATAGATAGATAGAGTCCATCAACAACTAAAAAAATAGAAATAAACAAATTCAGAGCATACAAACATGAAATGGGACTAAATACTGGATAACAATAATACATAATATGGGAGGGTGGAGATCTGATGAAGTACCTTAATATCACTGAATTTGAGGAGAGCATTAAAGATATTGATTCACTGTAAATAGTACTGAACATGCATGTTCAAAAATTAGAGTATCCATTAAAAATTGGGCTGGGATTGTAGCTCAGCGGTAGAGCGCTTGCCTCGCATGCAAGAGGCCCTGGGTTTGATCCTCAGCACCACATACAAACCAATAAAATAAAGACATCGTGTCCATCTACAACTAAAAAAAAATTTTTTTTAAAAATTAGAGTATCCATTAAAATCATTAGAAGTGAGTGTACTTTTCCCACGGGAGAAGGAGTTAAACAAAGCCTGGATTCACCTCTGAAAAGGGAGATAGAAGAAAAATTCAGAAAATAACTTATGAATTAAGAGTCAGAAAAAACCTGTTACATATACATATGAATATACATAAGGACATAAGGAACTACTTCCTAATGTTACTGTGATTATGATAGAGAGATCCCAAGTGAGTTTTTGTTTTGTTTTTTATACAATGAGAGCCAGCCTCCAAAATGGCCTTCCATAGCCCTCCTCCTGGTACCCACTCCTTTGTGTGGTCCTCTCCCACATCTTAAGAGGGTTAGTCCCACGGGCCAATAGAATACAGAAATGGCTGCCTGTCACTTCATGTAGGGGGCAATAAAAGATTGCAGATTCCAATGGGCACACTCTCTCTTGCCTTTTCTGTCTCCTTTGCTCTTGGGAGGAACTTTGTGTGAGCAGCCCCATCAAAAGGCCCACCTGTGGCTTCTACCAACAGCCACATCTGTCAGCTTGGAAGTGAATTTTGAAATCTCGATCAAGCCTTTGGATGATAGCAGCCTTATAGCTAGGTGCAGTGGTGCATATCTCAGGGAGGCTGAGGCAGGAGGATCACAGGTTCAAAGCCAGCCTCAGCAACTGAGCAAGGCCCTAAGTAACTTAGGGAGACCCTGTCTCCAAATTAAGTATAAAAAGGGCTGGGGATGTGGCTTAGTGGATAGCACCCCTGGGTTCAATCCCTGGTACCAAAAAAAAAAAAAAATAGCAGCCCTGGTAATATCTGGGCTACAACCTCTATAGAGTCTCTGAATCAGAACTTGCTAGATAAGATACTTCCAGTAACTGAGAGATAATGAATGTTTGATGTATGAAATAATACAATGCTTTTCCCCCACAATTTTCAAATTCTATATAATGTGCTGTCTGCTCTCTGTGTCCAGGGTTCTAAATTCATGGATTCAACCAACTGCAGATCAAAAAAGATCAAAAATATTTTTTAAAAATTATATCTGTACTGGACATGAACAGACTTTATTCTTGGTATTACTCAGTACAGTAAAACAATATAGTCTACAACTATTGGGGTAGCATTTGCATTTTCTTTCTTTCTTTTTTTTTTTTAGGTACTGAGGATTGAATTCAGGGGCACTCGACTACTGAGCCACATCTCCAGCCCTATTTTGTATTTTATTTAGAGACAGGATCTCACTGAGTTGCTTAGTGCTTCACTTTTTTTGCTGTGGCTGGCTTTGAACTTGGAATCCTCCTGCCTCAGCCTCCCGAGCCACTGGGATTACAGGAGTGCACCACTGCACCCAGATAGGTAGCATTTACATGCTATTGGGTAGTATAAATAATCTAGATATGGTTTAAAGTAAATAGAAGAATGAGTATAGGTCATTTACAAATACTATGCCATTTTATCTAAGGAACTTGAACATCCTCAGATTTTGGTATACACGGGGTCCTAGAACCAATCCCCCATGGTTATCAAGGGTTGACTCTTGATTGCGTTACAACTAGAAAGAAAAATATTCATAAATGATCTTGATCAAGGAAATCCTTCATTCCAGTGTAATAAAGGGCAACCTGTTCAGTCACTTGATTACCATCAGTGCTTGTTAACTGGTATTAGCTGAAGTCTGCCTGAGAAGAACCAGCTAGACCAGCGGGGCTGAGCGGAGGCGTCCTCATTTGGGTTTGGCTGGAGACTCTGGCCTTGCAAAACATCAGAAGGGGCTGAATCTTTTTGTGTGGGTCAGGCCTTGCAGATACAGCTAAAAAATCCAAGTTAATTTCCTTGGGAAATTGGATAACTTAAATTTGGTTAACTGCCTCAAACAGCACAAAATAATAAATAGCAATTTGTTTGCAATTTGTTGGTTGCATTGTGTTCAGAGAGGATTTTCTAAATCTGGGAATGTACAGTCTTCTTCTGGAGACCACTGGACCTAGAACTAAATGTGGAACCCTAAGAATGCTGTCCCTGAACCGGAAGCCTTGCCTCCACCAGAACAGCTCTGTGGCTCTGGGACAAGTCACTTTGCCTCTCTGGGCTTCAGTTTCCTCATCAGTAAAAGGGCAATGTGGGAGTTTACTATTATCCCTAATAACTCTAAAAATCAGGGCTGGGATTGTAGCTCAGTGGTAGAGCGCTTGCCTCGCATGTGTAAGGCACTGGGTTCGATCCTCAGCACCACATAAAAATAAATAAAATAAAGATATTGTGACCATCTACAACTAAAAAAAATTTTTTTAAAAATCAATTAGGGGGCTGGGGTTGTGGCTCAGTGGCAGAGCGCTTGCCTAGCACGTGTGAGGCACTGGGTTCGATCCTCAGCACCACATAAAAATAAATAATATAAAGGCATGCTGCCCATGTACAATTAAAAAAAAATTTTTTAAAAAATCAATTAACCTATAGTCCTGCTTTAACCTGCCCTGGAATTTTCGGCTTTTCACTGACAAGCCATCTCAAGGCTAGCCTGAGCCCCCTTCATGGTGGGCCTTACACTATCCAGCCACTTCCTGTAGCTATTTAGGTTCAAGTCAATTAAAATGAACTAAAAATTTCATTTGTGTGTTGCAATAGCCACATTTCAAGTGTTCAATAGCCACTATGGCTGGTGAGGACCGATCAGACAACAGATTCTGAATATTCCATCATCACAGAGAGTTCTACCAGATATGGACACGGCTTCAGGGCCTTGCCACTGAAAGTGCAGTCCTTGAACCACCAGTATAGGCATCACCAGACCGCACTTAGAAATGCAGGCTCTTGGGCTCCACCCAGATCTGCTGAATCACATTTTGGATTTTAACACTATCCCCAGATACTTCCTGCCCTTGTGAGTTTGAGAAGCAACTTTAGGGAGCATTCCCCACCAAGTAGGAGGCTGGAAGGACAGAGTGGTGGTGAAATATGTGGTTTCTTTTTTTATTTTTATTTTTAGCTGGGCGCGGTGGCGCAAGCCTGTAATCTCAGCACTTAGGGAGGCTGAGACAGGAGAATCACAAGTTCAAAGCCAGCCTCAGCAACGGCGAGGTACTAAGCAACTCAGTGAGACCTTGTCTCTACATAAAACACAAAATAGGGCTGGGGATGTGGCTCAGTGGTTGAGTACCCCTGAGTTCAATCTCCAGTACTAAAAAAAGAAAGAAAAACAAAAAGAAATATGTGGTTTCTGTGGTCAACTCCACGGACTCAGTATGGCTTGCTCTTGACTGTGTAACCTTAAGCAAATTAAGGGTTAAACTTCTGGGCTTCAGTTTCTTTATTGGTAAAACAGTATCCAATAAGAATACTATTTGACCTACCCAGTTGTAAGATCTGAGACTATCACAAGATAATGCGATGATCATCCTGCCTAAAGCATAGTAAATTCTCTACAAATGGCAGTTTTGTTATTTTTGTATACCATACAGCTTTAAGTCTCTGCAGATCTAAGATACAATGCAACTAGCCGAGCATCTCTTCCTCTCATCGCCACAGGATGGCGCTGTGTCACCAACATTTTTCTTCTCTCGCCGGCTTCCAGCTGGCTTCCCCACAGAAAACCAGAATTTTTGG
This sequence comes from Geosciurus inauris, assembly GCA_004024805.1. Lineage (NCBI taxonomy): Eukaryota > Metazoa > Chordata > Mammalia > Rodentia > Sciuridae > Geosciurus > Geosciurus inauris. The sequence goes on from PVHX01008001.1 coordinate 34,712, forward strand.
AGACTTCCAGCGCCTCTGTTTCGGATTACCAAGCACGACCAGGCAGCCCGGACACCGATCCAAGCATTCATCTAGCAGATAATGGGAAAACAGGCCTCAGCTTTGTACTCAGCTGGAATACAAAAGTAAAGAACACACAAAGAATTGAATAAGGACTATGTGAAAGTTGTCCTGGAAGCAAGAGGCTCCTGTCGCAAGGCTGGGGGAAGGGAGTTGAGGATTTCTAAGTCAGTTTCTCAGTGACTTGGGTCCCACAACCCACACTTTCAAGCTATGGTCTGTTGCAGGCCGTGTGTGTGTGTGTGTGTGTGTGTGTGTGTGTGAGAGAGAGAGAGAGAGAGAGAGAGAGAGAGAGAGAGAATATTACTTCATTGGTGGCAGAATAGTGGGAATTTTTTTTTTTTTTTTGGTTACATTCTAAAACATCTCAAACTTTAGGCCACATCACAATCCTTGGGGGCTTGTTAGAAAAGATTGGTTGCTGGACACCATTCTCAGAGTTTCCAGTTCAGTGGGAGGGCTCCAGGGGCCTGAGAGTTTTCATTTCCAACACGTTCCAGGTGATGTTGATGCTGCTGATCCACTTTCCTAGACTCCTGAAAAGGTCACCTCGGACAAATGGTATAATCCTGGCTTAAGAGAAAAGCATCATTCCAAAGGAACTGCAACCCCACCACCATCACCCTGTGGTGACACACCCTCCGCTTTCAGGAAGCTCTTGGGGCATGCTTTGGCCATAGGAGGGTACTTGTAAGTCAGAATCAGGTGTAGACAAGAAAGATGGCAGTCAGGCCAGGCACCTTTCCTACAAGACTCTTAACTCAGAACTCCTGATCTGTCCTGAAAAGGGTGATGAGGACTCCCAAAACCCTGCTCAGCCCACTGTGGGTACTGAGACCTGCAGAGACCACTCTTTCTGCCTGACACCACCAGTGCAAAGCAGTGTCACTTCCTCCAGACACGTGGAAAGGGTAGGGGTCTAGATGATTCTGATTGGGAGTTGGACGTTTTAAAGAGAGCACACACAACTCAGATGGGACCCTAGGGGTTGGTTTGGGCTCACCAGAGGAGGAGTCATAGGCAGGGGTGTGTGTTCCTCGGGCATTAGGGCTACCTGGTCACAAGCTATGAGCTTTGCTATCCTTTCCAAAAGGGTATGAGAACCACTCACAGTGAGTCAGGCATCATTATTTTTTCTGGGTTGGAAAGTGAGGTAAGTTAATTTAGAGAAAAATTGTAGTTTCTAGAATGGGTGCTGTTCGGTTGGGCCAGGGTCCAGGACGTTCAATTAGGGGGACTGGTCAGTAGCTGCAGAATGGAGCTGCAAGCCAGATGCTGACGCCACCAGTAGACATGCCTCCTGTCAATCAGCAGGTTTTCCTGACCTATCCAGGAAGGACTCTGGCCTTCTCTTCATGCCTTCAAGCCTTCCCCTTCCTGACCGGGCTTTCTTGAAATTCTCTGTGCAGGGAAGCTCCAGCGCCATTTCTCCCGGACACGCTCTGATGGACGGGTGGATTGGCCTGAGAGCGTGTATTCCAATAAAGTCTTGCCGAGTGGCCTAATTCATCTCCTCCCTGGTCGTCTAATCTTTACAGGTGCTTACTTGAAGTTTGGGAAGTATTGGCCCAAGGAATCCACTCTGGTGGAAGCCTGGGTCAGACATACAGACTTCACAGGAGACTCCACAGCAGCAGGTTGAGGAGCCGTCTTTAGAGAGCGTAACCCTTGCCTCACACAGTCATAGACTCCTTCGGGAGGCGATCACCGGGTGTTTTTATTTTCTGTTTCTGCCACAAGGGAGCCCTACCCTACCTACAACACTAACTCTCTTTCCTTCTGTTATGAGGGAGAATCATCCTCTCCCAATCCGCTCCAAACTCTGGACCTGAGAAAAGTGTACACAGTTCATGCATAGGGATCAATGGACACTAGTAAAACTATTTTTTTAAAGATCACTTCCTTAGTGAATATAGGAAAGCAAAATGGTGTAACTCCTATGAAAACAATCTTGCAGGTTCTTAAAATATTGAATGTATATAAGCCAGCCATTCCTCTCCTACACATTCCTGTACTTTCCCAACAGAGATGAAAATATATGTCCCACAAAGATGTGTACATGGATGATCATTACAGCTTTATTTGTAATGGCTAAAACCTGAAAACATCCCAATGTTAACAAGTAATGGATGATACAAACAACAAGTAAATGGATATACAAATTGAGGTATGTCCCTTCAATGAAACACACTCAGCAATTTAAAATATGAATAAACTATCAATATACTCAGGGATGAATAACTGTGCTGAGAGAAGCCAGACAAAAAGAGTACCTACTGTAAGATTCTATTTATAGAAAATTCTAGAAGATGCAAGCTAATCCAGAAAGCAGAGGATAGGGTGAAGAGAAGAGGGTTAATGAAAGATTATAAAAGGGTATGAGGAAACTTTTGGGGGGCATTGGATTTATTCGTTATTGTGATTGTGGTAATGGTTTAATGGGTGTGTACTCGTTTCAAACCATTTGTGTGTGTGCGTGTGTGCACGCGCACGCACTGGGGATTGACCCCAGGGCCTTGTGCATGCAAGGCAAGCACTCTACCAACTGAACTACATCCCCAGCTCTCAGCCTTTTTAATTATATATTTTAATTTCTTTTTCTGTGCAGGGAATTGAACCAAGGGGTGCTCTACCACTGAGCCACATCCCCAGCTCTTTTTTGTTTTTTTTATATACAATGTAGTTATATTCAGTCATAAAAGAGAATTAAATCATGTAATTTACAGGAAAATGGATGGACTGGAGGGTGTTGTTATGTGAAATTAGTCAGACGCAGAAAAAATAAGTTGTTTTTCTCTCACGTGTGGAAACTGGAAAAAGAAGGAGAAGGACTATTAGGGAAGAAGAGAAGAGGGAGGGAGGAAAGAAGGGAAAGCAAGAGAGGGTAGTAGGAAGGCTAAGGGCAACCAAAGCACAATATGTGCATGTATGGAAATGTCATAGCGAAACCCACTAATTTGTACAATTAAATATAATTGCATAATTATAAATTTTTAAAAATAATGCATTTAAATTTCACATGACAAATTTCTTAAATTATTTTTCTGTTTTCATGATAGAAAGGTAGCATTCATTTGAAAAAAAAAAAAACTTTTTTTGAGACAGGGATCATGCTAAGTTGCTGAGACTGGTCTTGAACTTGTGATCCTCCTACCTCAGCCTCCAGAACCACTGGGATTACAGGCATGCATTACTGCAACCATCCCCAGCCCTTTTTATTTTGAGACAGGATCTTGCTAAGTTCCCCGGACTGGCTTTGGACTTTCGATCCTCCTGTTTCAGCCTCTTGAGTTTCAGGGATTACAGATGGCACCTTTGTGCTTTGGCCTTAACTATACATTTTAAATATGTGCAATTATATGTCAATTATACACCAACCAAGCTCTTAGAAATAATAATGTAGCACTTTGGGAGGCTGAGACAGAAGAATTGCGAGTTCAAAGCCAGCCTCAGCAACAGTGAGGCACTAAGCAACCCAGTGAGACCCTGTCTCTACATAAAACACAAAAAATAGGGCTGGAGGTGTGGCTCAGTGGTCGAGTACCCCTGAGTTCAATCCCCGGTACCAAAAAAAAGAAAAAAAGAAATAATATTGCAATTCAACAGTAGCAAAACAACCAAATGAAAAATGCAAAAAAATTTACCAAAAAGATAGCAAGTAAGCACATGAAACCATGTCTTACACAGTTCATCGTTAGGGAAATACACATTAAAACCACAATAACATATCACTGCATATCTATCAAAATATCTATGAAAACTTACTATACCAAGGTCAAGTTCTGAAGAGGGCATGGAGGAATTGGAATTCATACTTCTCAATAGAATGCAAAACGGTAGAGACACTTTGGGATACAATTTGACAATTTCTTATAAAGTTAAATATACACTTAGTATATTTACCCCAAATAAATCGTGTTCATTTTACAATAGAATAGTAACTCAAGAATAAAAAAAGAGGGACTGGGGTTGTGGCTCAGTGGTAGAGCGCTTGCCTAACATGTGTGGGCACTGGGTTTGATCCTCAGCACCACATAAAAATAAATAAATTAAATAAAGGTATTGTGTTCATCTACAACTAAAATTTTTTTAAATAATAAAAAAGAAATGAACAACCCATATGTGCAACAAAATGGATGGATCTCAAAATAATCAGAAGCAAGATTCAAAAGGCTGTATACCACAAGGCTTTACTTCAATAACATTCTATAAAAGGCAAAACTGTAATGAAGGAGAATATTGGAGCTTCCAGTGGAGAAAGGTAAACTATAACAGGATATTTTTCTGGTTATGCAACTTTTCTGTATCCTGTGGTTACACAACTTTATGCACCAAACAGCATACAAAAGAGTGAATTTTACTCTTTTTTCCTCACATTTTTATTGCTGCATTAATAATTGTACATATTGATGGAATTTGTTGTTACACATTCATACATGTACACAATATAACAATTTGATTTGACCAATAGACCTTATTTTAACTGTACACAATATAACAATTTGATTTGACCAATAGACCTTATTTTAACTTTATTTTATTTATTTATTCTTTATGTGGTGCTGAAGATCGAACCCAGTGCCTCACACATGCTAGACACACTGCCTCTGAGTTATAACCCCAGACCTGACCAATAGACTTTTATTCTCTTTAAATAAAAAAACAAACGTAAAAATAATGATTCATATTGTTTCAGAAATGTCAAGCAATATAGAAGCATAGAAAGGAAAAAGGAGTAAGATCCCTTTACGCAAACATGACTCAGACCTTTGAGCCTACACTCCAGAGCTAACCAAGGTTGACAGTTCACTAAGCATTCTCTCAGACTGTTTGCTATGAAGATATATGAATTTATATAGAGATTTCGTTCTTTATAGTAATGAGATTCTATCCTATGTATGGCTCTGCATCTGCTTTTTGGTGCACTATTGTGAGGGCCTCAAAGAAATCAGTTTAACTCCAGTGTACAGTTTTTGTCGTTTGTTTGTTTTGGTACTGGGAATTGAACTGAGGAGTACTTGACCACTGAGCCACATCCCCAGCCCTATTTTGTTTTACATAGAGACAGTGTCTCACTGAGTTGCTTAGTGCCTCCTCATGGCTAAGGCTGGCTTTGAACCCGCGATTCTCCTCAGCCTCCCAAAGTGCTGGGAATACAGGCGTTCGCCACCGCACCTGGCTCAGTGTACAGTTTGGTAGATGGCAGACTGGGTTGGAAACCAGCTCTCTGGCAAGTCATGTGACCTCCCCTACTGGATTCCACAGGCTGTTGCAGAGTTTAATAGTGTGTATGCTCATGCATGGTAGTTACTAGCTGTTCAGCTCGGTAGGAAGCTGTCCTGTTATTACTTCCTGTGAAGGCAGTTGACCTCAGGTCTAAGAAAGATAAGATCCTCCAGGGCCTTGCCTAAGTGGTTACTAAACAGGTATTGCCAACAGCTGCCCTTCCCCCAAAGGCAGGGGGCGGGGCTTTCAACTCTTTCCAGGTCAGCTCCAACAAACGGCTGAAACTTGCCTGGGGACATTGGCTAGCAGGGCCTGTATTGATTTTGTTCTCAAAGCCTTTCAAGCTGCGGCTGCCTCTGTGATCTCACTGCAGTAGCCAGTTACAAAAGCCAGCAGCTTCCCTCCATGGTTGCTGAATACTCTGGTGCTTCTAGAAAGAAATCCAGGCGCTGGGGCCACTAGAGTCAGCCTTGTGTTGATCAGGGTCTCAGAGCTCAGCATCTTCACCAGTCAACAACCACCTAGGGTAATGGCAAAAGGCTTGGTCAGGAGACTCCTCCTTTCCCCACTCAGCAAATATTGATCCTGTCCCTACGTGCAACAAAACCACATGCAGCACTTCCTAAGAACTTTTACAACCTAAAGTGGCTTGTTGGGCAGGTCAGTGGTAAACAAAGGAAGGGTGACCTTAGCTGAGTCCCTGTCCGATCTTGCCAATATTTAAACCAGCTCAATTCTTCCAGCCTAGTGCACCCTGTAAGTCTGGGCCGCTGAACTCTGCTGAGGCCTCTCCAGCGCTGGGGTAGGCGGGAGCCTGCTGACACCCCCAGCTTGCCACCATGTAGTCTTCTGGGTTTCAAAAGAGTGTGGTCACTCAAAGCACTTTGCTGTTTTCACATTGTTATTTTTTAATTTTGGCGGAAATAAGACCACAGTCTCAGAAATTTTGAAATGTGACTTTTGCTGTTTACTACAAATTCTATGGACAGAAAAGTGAGGGGAGTAGCCACCCCACCAAAGTGGAAACTATCTATTTTTAAAGGGTTTTCACATATCATAGAGGTCCACAAGATCCTCCTACATATACCCCATTGTTCCCACCCACCTTTCCAGAAATGGTGTTGGAATCCAGAGGGGAGGGAAAACTTGTACTTATAAGTAAACAGACTTTTATCATACTTTTATTATTGCTTAAAAAAAAAAGCAATTCAAGTAGATATTTTGAAAGCAAGTAGAGGAATATTAGACAAGGTAAAATATATTCTTGGAAAGTATATAAAACAAGGGAAATCTCAGTAACAAAGGTAAAGAAAACTTCTAAATTTAGAGATACATTATAAATTTAAGTTTAAAAAGGATCATAAAAATTAGAAAATAGCAAATTAAAACAACAATGGTATCTACTTCGTGCCTAATAGAATGGCCAAAATCCAAAACTCTAATGCCATCAAATGCTGGCAAGTATGTGTGGCAAAAGGAACCCTTATTCATTGCTTGTGGAAATGTAAAATGGTACAGCCAGTTTGGAAGACAGCTTGGTAATTTCTCATAAAGCTGAATATACTCTTATATGATCCAGCACTCTCTTTCCAAGGTATTGACCCAAAGGAGTTGAAACTAACGTCCCCATAAAAACTGCATACTTATCATGGCTTTATTCATAATTGCCAAAATATGGAAGCAACCAAGATGTCTGCAGTAAATGAGGGATAAACTGTGAGACATTCAGACAATGAAATATTTTCAACATTAAAAAGAAATGAGCTCGAAAGCCATGAAAAGACAGAAGAAACTGAAATGCATATGCTAAGTAAAAAAAACAATCCGAAAAGTCCACATTCAATGTGATTGCAAATACATGACCTTCTAGAAAAAGGCAAAACTATGGAGACGGTGAAGAGATTGATGGTTGTCAGGCGTTTTGAAAGGTGATTTTCACTGCTTACTAAAAATTCTGCAAGCAGAAGGGAAGGGAGGAGCCACCAGCCTCAATGGTAACTATCTTTTCTCAGGAGAGAAGGGTAGAGGGAGGGATCAGTAGACAGAGCACAGAGGATTTTTAGGGCAGCAAAAATACTCTGTATGATGCTATAATGGTGGATGCGTGTCATCTTACATTTTTCAAACCCATAGAATGTAACAAGATTGAACCCTAATATAAACTATGGGCTCTAGGTAATAATGTGGGTTTTTCGTTTTGTTATTTTGTTTTGTTTTATACTGGGAATTTAACCCAGGGTGCTTAAACACTGAGCCACATCCCAACAGTTTTTATTTTTTTATTTTGAGACAGGGTCTCTCTGAGTTGCTTAGGGCCTCGCTAAGTTGCCAAGGCTGGCTTTGAACTTATGATTCTTCTGCCTCCATCTCCCAAACTGCTGGGATTACAGATGTGTGCCACCGTGCCTGGCTGGGTAATAATGATTTTAACAAATGTACCATTCTGGGAGATGCTGATAGTGGGGGAGGCTGTGTGTAGGTGTGAGGACAGAGATTCCTGGGAACTCTATACTCTCCACTCAATTTTATGGTGAACCTAAAACTGCCCCAAAAATTAGAATATATTTTAAAGTGGGAGTCATGATATTCAACAAGAGTTTTAAAGGTTTTTAATATATGACATGCTGTTCATTTCATTGCAGGGGCATTTATTTCCTCACTACTGTCATGGAATACTAAAATTCTAACTTAGTGCTTACGTAGTCGGCTACTGTATGAAGGCATCACGACTTATTTACTTTCTTAGTTCTGGATATTTAGGGTGTGTGTGTGTGTGTGTGTGTGTGTGTGTGTTACTGTTATACACAATACTGCATTCATAGCTAATACTTACCAAGCCCTCACTACATGCCAGGCACAGTTGTGTGCACTTTCTAAGCATTAACAAATATTTCACCTGGATTGTAGCCCTAAAACATTTTACTGCCTCACATGCACAGATAAGGAGACTGAGGTCCAGAAAGGTGGAAAGGCAGAGCCAGGATTTGGACCAGATGTTGGCCCCAAAACCTGTGCACAGACCCAGCATGCTAGGCTATGAATGTGTTGCTGGTTATTTCCTACCGTTTCTAGAAGGGGGATTTCCAAATTAAAAGAATATGAACTCCTCTGGTGGCACTTGATACACAAGCTCAAGACACCCTCCAAAGACTGGCACAATTCTCATTCTCTTCTGCTAGGTTGGAGGGACAGACTGGCCCCAGCATGGCCCACATCAAATGTTCTATGTGTTCATACTTTCTAATCTGATAGGTGAAAAACATGATTTCATTATTGTTTTAATTTTCATTTCTTTGATTCCTTGCACATCTCCGCCTTTTTCTTAGCTTAGTCATTTGTTTTGTTTTTCTCAGTGAATAATCTGATGTGTCATTTGTCTTTATTTTCCGTTAAGATTTTAGTTTCTCTTAGAAAATTGAGTAACGCTTTACACATCCAGACTAGCAAATCTTTGCCTGTTATGTTCATTGCAAGTCTCTCAGTTCATGAACAGTTCCATCTTATTTAAGGCATTGTTCATGTTAAGTTCTTTCTATATTACAAAATTCACTGGTCCCTTCCCCCCCACCCCCCCACATACATTGTGGCAAGCCCTAGTGACACAAGACGGTGAGACAGAGAGTGCCCAACCTCAGCAGTGGGTTTTGCTTCCTGCTCGTGTTTGATGAGGTTGTTCTAAACTCAGGAAGGGGGTTCAGAGACTGGGCTGCCAAAACTTTAACAAATGTCCCTTAGAGCAGAAAGCCAGCCCATCAGTCTCTGCAGCTGTGCTGACTGCTCAGAAGTGGAAGGTATCACAAAGGGTAATTGGGGCCTGTCCCTGAGTGATAGGATCTCCAGGAGACAGCAGTGGGGCTCTCAGAGGGAGAGTATATCCCAGTGACTCTCAACTAGGCACAACGTTGGAAATGGCTAAAGATATTTTGGGCTGTCACACCTTGGGAGAAGATTGCAAATGGCATCTAGTGGGTAGAGGCTAGGGATGCAGTTCACACCCCCACCAGAGAAGGATCCCGACAGAAATGTCAACAGCACAAAGGTTGAGAAACCTTGCTTTGTGCAGAGGTCCTTGCAGGTCAGCTCTCCAGGCACGTCTTCTCACAGAGAACAAAAGCCCAGCACGGACATTTGGCCAGGATTCAAGGTGAGACTACGGAATGGTGCTTCTGGGCAGCCCAAGATGACAGAGACTTAGGAACGAGGACCTTGCAGGAATTTGTCTGCTAACAACTAACAGTCAGAAGACTAGCACAGGCTCTTGCTAGGGATGGGGCAGTATGGCCAGATAGTCTGGGGTTGGCTGGGACCAGAGAAGGCTTCTGTCATTTCAGCTTTGGGGAAGAGGGAAAGGAGGGGTAAGGACCCAGGACTCTTTTTGTTGTTGTTTTTTCTCTAATTAGTTATATATGACAGCAGAATGCTCTTCGTTTCATTGAACACAAATGGAGCACAACTTTTCATTTCTCTGGTTGTACATAATATAGAGTTGCACCATTTGTGCAATCAAACATGTACCTAGGGTAATGATATCCTTCTCATTCCACCATCTTTCCTACCCCTATGCCTCCTCCTCTCCCTGCCCTCCCCTCCAATTCACTCCTGAGCCCTGTCTCCTCAGTTAGACTGTGGTCTCCCTAAACACATATTGGGGGGTGGGACTAGGAGAACAAATCAGAATCAAGGTCTCCAGGGAGGCAGGAGTTTGTAACAATTGGGAAATAAGACAAATATCTATTTGTTTTCAGAGCAAAACAGACAGAAATTAAAGCATAGCATACTCTTCTCGGTTGGTGAGGTACTGTTTTTAAACCTGTTATATCAGTACCTGATCTAGACTTCATCGCTCCAAGCTCTCTTGGATTTCTCACAGGTCCCCAGAAGGTGCTAATGTTCACAGCATGTCTTATGTTGGTGGGATGTTTTTGCTTTTTCAAAACACTTCTGAGACTTTGGTCAACTCTCAGCATCTCAGCAGCCCTGTGAGGTGGGCCTCAGTATTCCCATCTAACAGGCCAAGAACAGAGGCACAGACAGACCAGGCATCTCACCTGAGGTCCCAGGGCTGGTTAGCAACCATGTGAACCACCTCCTGGCCTTCTTTCTTCTTTGATTCCAAGGGGCTTTTGAGAACACGTGGGCGCTGTGACCAGGGACTTCCTGTTCTTGCTGTATTCCTTCATGGTGAGCATGCCTCTCCTGGCTGCCTGCTCCCAGCTCCTGCTCTCGCTCTGGTTTGGCACAGTTTTCTCCTGTGAGAGAAACAACCTCTCAGTAGCCATCTACTTATCATTTTTCTCACATGGCCAGGAGCTCCTTAGAGGCTCCTCTTTGTGAAATGCCAGTTTAAACCAAAGCAAGAGTTGCCTTAGCCACGGACCCTCTCCTACCGCTCTGATCCAAGTGGGGGAGAAGGCCTCAGGAGCCAGCTTCCTTAGGAATTATAGACTCAAATAGTCTTTATTTTACTAAATTGGTGCTCATTGCTGTTTGGAAGACATACAAAGTTATGAGTTAGCTGGGTTCCCTTTTTTACAACTGCTGTTTCTAAGAGCTGATATTCTTAATCTACAAAAGTACTTTGCTTGTTTCATTTTTTAAAAAAATTTTTTTTCTAGTTGTCGTTGGACCTTTATTTGATTTATTTTTATGTGGTGCTGAGAGTTGAACCCAGTGCCTCACACATGCCAGGCAAGTGCTCTATCACTGAGCTACAACTCCAGCCCCGCTTTATTTTTCCTTTTTGAGATATATTTCTTTTAATCTTAAACTTGTTGTTACAACAAATATTTATTGTTTGAAATTATTAGTAATCCACTCGAGACCAGACAAGAAGTATACATTTTGGCACTAGAAAATATTGATATGTGCTTTAATGTTTTACTGTTCTAGATGCAACTATAAAATAATAAACTACCACAAAGAGCTTCTGAACAGTAATTATCCATTGAGAAATAAGACAAATATCTATCCATCTTCGATGGATAAAACTCTTATCCATCTTTGTACTGATTTTTTTGTGGCAGTTGGGGGGAACTGGGGGTTGAAGTCAGGGGCACTCAACCACTGAGCCACATCCCCAGCCCTATTTTGTGTTTTATGTAGAGACAGGGTCTCACTGAATTGTTTAGCATCTCGCTGTTGCTGAGGCTGGCTTTGAACTTGTGATCCTCCTGCCTCAGCCTCCTGGGCCACTAGGATTACAGGCGTGTGCCACCGCACCCGGCTTCTTACTGATTTTGAAGCCAGATCCCTTTGAATCACTTTGCCAGCTTGGAGATTTTAAGCAATATGGTGACATACATTTCACATCTGAGTTAGCTGGGTTCCCTTTTTTACAACTGCTGTTTCTAGGAGCTGAGACTCTTAATCTACAAAAGTAATTTTGAATAGCTCTGTTAAGATTGATTGACCAGCTGGGCACGGTGGCACAAGCCTGTAATCCCAGCACTTAGGGAGGCTGAGACAGGAGAATCGTGAGTTCAAAGCCAGCCTCAGCAATGGCAAGGCACTAAGCAACTAAGTGAGACCCTGTCTCTACATAAAACACAAAATAGGGCTGGGAATGTGGCTCAGTGGTCCAGTACCCCTGAGTTCAATCCCCAGAACCAAAAAAAAAAAAAGATTTATTGACCTATTGATTGGCATACAATAGGTTACATATATTGAAAGTGTACAATTTGATAGTTTTAACCATATGCACACATTTCTGAAACTATTGCCCCAATTGAGATGTTTCCATCACCCCAAAAGTTTACTCAAACTCTTGAAATTTCTAACTGCTGTCCCTTTTCACCTTCCTCCTCCTCATTTCCTGGGCAATAACTGATATGCCTACTGTCATAACAGAATAGTGTTTTCTAGAGTTTTATGTAAGTAGAATTATAGAGTCTCTCCTCTGTCTATCTGGCTTTCTTGACTCAGCCTAAAAATTTTGTGATTCATTTTTGTTGGTCTGTTGTATCGATTGCTAATTCCTTTTTATTACTAAGGACTGTACCCATGGATACACTGTAATTGTTTTACCTGTCCGCGTCCTTGTCAAGGCACACTTGGGTTGTTTCCAGTTTGGGGCTGTTAGGGATAATGCTGCTATGAACATGGGAGTAAGAATCTTTGTGTGGGGCTGGGATTGTGGCTCAGTGGTAGAGCGCTTGCCTTGCATGCGTGAGGCACTGGGTTCAATCCTCAGCACCACGTAAAAATAAATAAATAAATAAAGATATTGTGTCCATCTACAACTAAAACAAAATTTTTTTAAAAAAGAATCTTTGTGTGGAAATACACTTTCTTGTCTCTTGGGTAAATCCTAGGAGTGGTGGAATAGATGAGTCGTAAGGTAGATACATACTTAGTATTTTATGAAATAGGAAAAACAAAAACACCAAAGTAAAAAGAAGCTATAAAACTGCTTTTTCAACTATTTTCCAGGCTTATTAGCAGTGTATCAGAGTTCAAATTCCTCCATGTCCTTGCCAAAGTTTGGTGTGATCATTGTTTTCATCTTTTGACATTTTAATTGGTGTGCAAGGGTATGGCACTGTGGCTTTAATTTGCATTTGCCTAATGAGTCATGAAGTTGAACATCTTCTTATGAGCTTATTTTCTATCTGTATATCTTCTTCACTGAAATGTCCATTTAAGTCTTTGCAAAAATAAAAGTTTTCATGACTTGGTACCCCATGTGATTGATTTGTCAAACACTTTTCCCCTCCAATGCGCTGACCTCCCACTTCAGACACTGATTCAGACCCTGTAAGTATGCAATCAAAATCCTAGCATCAGTAAAAGCTAATATTTAGGAGGTGCTTATTACATACTGAGCCACGTGCTAAATGTTTTATGCATGTTAGCTCAGTTGATCCATACAACAATTGATTTTGAGGGTGAGAAAACTATGACCCAGAAAAAAATAAGCAACCTGCCCAAGTTTGCACAGCCAGTTCAAGAACAGAGCTGAGACTCAAACAGCCACATGAAGAAATGAGAAAGATGTACATAAAGAAGCATTGATGGACAGATCGAGAGCTCATCCAGCTTTCTTTATACCCATTGTGCAGAACGGGGATGGAATTGATCCATAGTCCAAAGTTTTTCCAAATGCAAAGGATCAAAAGGTATGATATTGAATGAGTAGATCGAGGTTATTGATTAGGTAGTCTTGGCTAGATAGAGACTGAAGACAGAGGGGATAAACGGGAGCAAGGAAGAAAGAAGTCTCCATGAGATTTGAGGGCTCAGAAAGGGCAAAAGAATGCCAAAAAGTACAATGTAGGAGCTTACAAATTCAAAGACGATAGGGCTCCTGCTACCGATGGGATCCAAGGCTGGACCTTAACAATCAGTAAATGGAGTTGAACATCGCTGGATGGCTTGAGTCTCAAAAGAGATAACCATTTATTTCACTTTTGTTTCCTAGAGAAAAACACAGAAGTTTCAATGTATCCAGACTATTTTCTATTTTTTCAATTATGTTATTTTTACACAATGAAATCCACCATTCTCTTCCTTTATAGTAGTAAGGGGATGTTTTAGGATGATGAGCCATTTGTTTGCCTAGGATTGTCCCAGTGTCAGCCCTCAAATTCCCACATCTGGATAATGCTTCTGTCCTGGGCAAACCAGGACTGTTGGTCACTCTAGAAGCCATAGACTCTTTCTCTCTTTGACAATTGCTAGTAGCCTCCTTTCCATTCTCCTCTCCCTCCTCTCCTGCTAACTTTATCCTGAAACCCAACTCCTTATTGCCTACAACACAAAAGAAGAGACTCAGACTGGTAGGAACCTATATCTTCAATCCTAACTCCCATTATCCTTTCAGGCATCCAAGATTCTAGCCAAATTGACTTAAATACGATTCCCCAAATCCCCCTCCCCACCCAGGTATCTCTGTTGGTTTGAGATGCTATAACATAATTCCACATAGTAGGTGGCTTAAACAACAGACATTTATTTCTCACAGTTACGGAGGCTGCGAAGTCTGAAATCAAGAGTGCCAGCATGGTTGGTTCTGCTGAGGGACCTCTTCTTGGTTTGCACATGGCCAAGGGTAGAGAAAAAGCAAGGTTTATCATCTTTTAAAAAGGGCACTAATCCCATTGATAAGGTCTCCACCTTCATGACCTAATTACTTTCCAAAGGCCCCACGTCTTATACTAGGTCTTATATTAGGAATTGGGCTAACATGACTGGCTTGGGGAAGGGACAGCAGCATGCAGTCCATAGATGCAGGCTTTCCTATCTCAGGTCTTTGTTTAAGATCTTTTCCTTCCTTGAATCATCTCTCCCTTCCCAGCCTGACTACTTCCCAGTCTTCCTTTTGATTCTCCTTTGATGCAACCTCATCCAGGAAAACTTTTGTAATCCAAAGTCTTCCTCATTAGATATGTATAGCGCTTTGAGCTCCTAGATTAGTTACAATTAGCAAGTGACAGAATGTCTGACACCAACATGTTCAGGCATGGTTTGGGACTGAACCCAGCCAGCTAGATGGTGTATTTCTTCTTCCATCTCTCATCTCAGGGTCACCTTCCACCTTTGCAGGCTCTCCGTTGTGGCTGTTGTGGCTATAAGGCAACATCAGCAGCTTCCTGGGCTATGTTATTTCAGGGAGTGGGTAAAGAGGGGAAGTCATTGTCCCAACATCCCAGCAGTCTTGAAATGCCCTCTGATTGGACCACAGTATCCCATCATCAAGGCCAGAAGGATATGCAGGGCCATGAAGCTGCACAGGCAGTTACTGTGCACTGCACGACACACAGAGGCACCGTCACATAGACTGCAGTCCCAGTGCTGGGAATGAAGACATCCCTTCACCTCTCTGGGTCTCAGTTGCTTCATGAGTAAGATTAGAGTCCCTTCCAACCCTATAGAGCTAACATTCTACCCTTCTGCATCTCCCTCCACTGAAATAGCATTTTAATGGTTTGGCTACTTTTTTTTTTCATTGTGGAAAACTCTTTATTTTAAGAAAAAAATTTAGTTAACAAAAAAATTTAACAAGTTTCACTTAGCAAAATACACCCAAAAGGAAATCACAATACAAAGAAAGCGTTAAGTCAAGGCCTCACCAATTCCTACGGTATTAGTATTGTGCTCAGTTCTCAAAACTGAGGTCTCTCCCAAACAGGTCGGTGGTAAAGCCGTAGCCATCACTCAGGCCGCTATGCTCCTCATAGCCCCCGTAGCCTGCACCGTAGGCACCAGACCTCATTCTCTCCAGGCCCGCCTGCTTCACGATGCCAATGTACCTCCGGGCTGTGCCTGGCCAGTCATAGGGCCCCAGCCGCTGCACAGACATGAACTTCAGAGGCGGATCAGAGTATGACCTAACTTCCTCCTGACTGCTCTTAAACACTTCAATATACCTATGCCCTATTCTCTCCTTGTGCTTCCCTAGAGCCTTTTCAGCTAATTCCTGTGAGGCAGACTGCACGAAGGCCTCGCCTGTAATCTTGCCCTCGGGGTCCACAGGCAATGTGATCCGGTTTGGCACGATTTCCAACCCTGAGAAGAACTGAACGATTTCTTCCTTTGTGCATCCAAACGGGAGTCCCCGAAGCTGCACGAAGCCGTCATTGGCAGTGTCGGTGCTATTTGGACCACTGTGCTTCAAAACCCAATCTATCTCGGTTCTGTGTGACTTGAACACCTTGATGTACCGGTGTCCCATGCTTTCCCTGCCTTTTTTCAGGGCCATTTTTACATCATCTTCTGATTCAAGTTCAACAAAAGCCTCACCACTCTGCCTGCCTTCTCTAGTGTAAATGAAATGGACACCTGCAACCCCATCGTGAATCGTGCAGTTGGAGAGAAAGTTCTGCACGTCCTCAATTGAGCAGGACCAGGGCAGGCCACGGAGCTTGACCACAAAACCTTCACCTCCCTTAGGGCCCAGCATCATGGACACTTGACAAGGCAGATGTCAGACAAGGTTGGGCACAGGTTTCTGTGGCTCAAGGAACTATGGATGCCTTCAGTGGGAGACACTTAAAATAGGTAACAAATTATCCACTGAGGAAGGCAGGGCTGATTTCTACTTTTATCAAGCAAGCGCGGCTCGCCGCCAGAGAACCCCAAATTCCAACTGAAGCTTAAAAACGCAGAAGGCTCCAGGGAAAGTCCAGGTGCATCTTTTTTGTTCTTAACCTGAAAAGGAAGTTCAAGTCGTTGGAGCAAGCGCTTTCTGTGAGGGTCGGAACCCCAAGGGCGCGGCACTGTTTTGGCGGGAAGCTAGGCTGAGATCCAGTGACTAGGTGATGGCGTTCCCTGGGGCCTCTACCTGACGATCCCACTCGGTTTGGCTACTTTTTGGTGAAGAGTTCTTAAATTCTTTTTGATCATCCTCTTCTAGAAAAACAAGTGGATGAGAGGGCTTTTTCAAAACAGGAAAGAGAGAAGCCCTCAAGAAATCAGAATGTAAAAATAATACACACTGTGAAAATTGTCATTCCATGTAGCCAAAAGTACTCTGTGGCCACTGTTGAGTGTTAGCTATATGCTTGGAGCCGTTTCATGTGTATTATATCATCTAGCTTTTCCTGATGAAAAAGCTATTTCCAACATGGAAGAGAAAGTATTATGCTTGTTTCCATTTTAAAGAAACAAAAAATATCTCCACTGTAAAGTTGTGGAAGTTGCTTAAAGCAGCATGTTTATTGAATGGTGACATCAGGACTCAAATCTATGTTTGGTAGGCTCCAAATTTTTGCTTTGAATCAATATGCTTCATCATGTCTTTGTCAGTCTGTCTGGAGCTTACAGACTCTCAACTGGGGATCCTATCCTAGGGGAATAACACATTTGCTGGTGCTTAAGAACATGGGTGTTTTTTGTGGGGGAAGGGTACTGAGAATTGAACCCAGGGGCACTCAACCACTGAACCACATCCACAGCCCTATTTTGTATTTTATTTAGAGACAATGTCTCACTGAGTTGCTTAGTGCCTTGCTTTTGCTGAGGCTGGCTTTGAACTTGCAATCCTCCTACTTCAGCCTCCCGAGCCGCTGGGATAATAGGTGTGCGTCACCACACTCCCGCCGGCGAACATGGGTGGTTTTAAAAGAAGATTCGATTTCATAACAATTTTATATTTAGAAATTTTTTATAGCAAGAGTATAGAAAGTAAAATTCAACCAAACATTTTTGGCAAATGGGGATACACAGAGAGACACTTCTCTGTGTATCAGGACCTTGAGTCAGGATGATCCTGAAGATTTTTATAATGATCTAAAGAAGATATCATTTTTAATAGAACACTGGCTTTGCTTGGGGTAACAGGTGCATGGAGGGACTTGCAGCTGAAGGTACCAGTTCTGCCTAGAAGGATAGAAATTAGTCATTGAGTGGGGTTTCTGAGAATCCCCGCTGCCATGTGGCTTTTATCTATTTTCCTTTCCCCTTTCTTCCTGAGACTGTGGACAAAATGCTGGAGGGAACACAGTCATCCTGTGAGCATGTGAACAGCAGCCACATGCTCAGAATGGGGGAACAAAAAGACAGAAGGAACTGGGGCCACCAGAACATGAGTAGTCCTCTAGTCTAGGCTTGTGATGTGGGGCAACTTAAACCTCTAATTTGCTTTGTCACTGTTTTCAATTTCCTGCTATTTGCAACTGAACCCAAACTACATGTGGGAACAGGAATTTCTGCAAACACCGGGTTCATCCTGGTTGGAGAAAAAGTGTAGGACTTCTCTCTTGCTGAAACCAAGCACAGGGGCTGTCATATAGGTGAGGGGCAAAAGTTAAGAGCTGAATTTCTGGTTTCATTTTCCCTATGGAGTCAGGCTATGCTAGAATGGGCAAGCTGTGGCTGGTGATGGGCATCCTGGTACCAGTGCCCTGCTCCTTCTGCCCCAGTTCAACCACCTTCCCTACATTCCTGCAGCTGGAAATTCCCATAACAAGAAGTCTGGATCTGGATGGCTCAAGGGTCAGTTCAGGGATTCAATATTATCACAAAGGGCGCTGCTTTGTTTGTTTGTTTGTTGGTACTGAGAATTGAATCCAGGAGTACTCAACCACTGAGCCACATCCCCAGCCCCCTTTTTTTTTTTTTTTAAATATTTTTTTAGTTGTAGATGAATGCAATATCTTTATTTATTTATTTGTATGTGGTGCTGAGGATCGAACCCAGTGACTCACGCATGCAAGGCAAGCGCGCTACCACTGAGCCACAGCCCCAGCCCTCCCCAGCCCTTTTTATATTTTATTTAGAGACAGAGTCTCACTAAATTGCTTAGGGCCTTGCTAAGTTGCGGAGGCTGGCTTTGAACTTGTGATCCTCCTGCTTCAGCTGCCCAAGCAGCTGGGATTAAAGGCGTGCACCACTTCACCCAGCTTTCTTTCTTTCTTTTTTCTTTTAATTAGTTCATTCATTCAAATAAAGAGTTGTTGAGGGCAGGTTGGTGCATGTCTATAATCCCAGCAGCTGGGAGGCTAAGGCAGAAGAATTGCAAATTCAAGGACAGCTTCAGCAACTTGGTGAGAACCTGTCTCAAAATAAAAAATAAAATGGGCTGGGGATGTGATTCAGTGGTAAAGCATTTCTGGGTTTAATCCCCAGTACCAAAATTTTTTTAAAAAATTAATTAAAAAAAAAATCTGTTGAACACCTGCTACGTGCCAGGCACTGTTCTGGGCACTGAGGAACCAAACAGGGTGCTGCTCTTAGGAAGCGTGTGTGTGTGTGTGTGTGTGTGTGTGTGTGTGTGAGACACACACATATAAACAAATAAACAAATAACCCCATAAAGTCTGGCGGGCTAATATGTGCTGCGAAGCACAATAAAGCAGGCAAAAAGAAAGAACAATGAAGGCAGGGTGCATTCAAAAAGAGGGTGGCCAGCAAATGTCTCTTTGATGAGGTGACATCCAAACAGAACCGAGAGAATTGAGGACACCAGCCAGGCATCCCAGCTGAGGTCTATCTCTGGGCTGAGAGTGCTCAAAGCAAAGCAGAATAGCCAGGGCAAAGCCACTGAAGTCAGAATGTGCTGGAAAGATTCAAGGATCAGCCAAGGAAGCCAGAGGTTGGTATGGAAAGAAGTAGGGAGGGGAAGAATGGAAGGATAAGATCCAAGAATCAGGAGGGAACCAGAACACGGTGGCTTTATGGACCAAGGTAAAAATTTGGAATTTTGTTCTTGGAAAGGAAGAAAAACATGGGAAACCTTTCAACAGAGAAGCAATGAGATCTAACTTATGAACTGGATTACCCTGACTACTGTGTGAAAAACAGACGGAGAACTAGCAACCATCCTCTGCTTTGCCACCCCCAGGGCATTGACTTAGCACTTGGACTGCATCCTCTTGAACAGCTCCAGCGTTACATGTAAACTTGGCCTGCTGAGGTCTGCAGATGAAACCAGTTCATTCCCAGGGCTGCATCCTGGGGGTTCCCTCCCCATTCTCTCCTGTGTTTTCCATGTCTCCCTTCTCTACTGGCTGCTGCCCATCTTCTCTCCAGTCTTAAAAAGAAACATCACGCTAAGCGAAAGATGCCAGACATGAAAGGTCACATGTTGTATGGTTCTCTGTATGTGAAATATTCAGAACAGGCAAATTCACAAGGACAGAAAGCAGATCAGTAGTTACCTAGGGCTGAGGGGAGTAGCATGGAAATGGGGTTCTTTTGAGCGGAGACAAAAATGTTTTAGAACTAGATAGAGGCAACAGTTGCATAGCATTGGGAATGGACTCAATGCCGTTGACGCGTACACTTTAAAATGTTAAATTTGATGTCATGTGAATTTTATCTCAGTGATATTCATAGTAATAATAATGATAATAAAGAAAAAAAGAATCCATGTCATGTTATCTTCAGACATCTCAAATCCATCATGGTTAAAACTCAGCTCATCAACTAGTCCCTTGTCCCCGTTTTCAGACAGGGGTGTCCATGCCACTGTACACGTAACTGTGCAGTCTGTGGTATACACAAAGGCCTCCAGCCAGGAGAAATGTGGGAGATGGAATCCATCACCCTGCCAATGGCTGCATTTGTCCAGAGGACTCATATACTAATTCTCACAAAGGTGCCTATGGACTAGAAGTAGGCTGGAGATGGAACTGAACCGCCCCACATTGACCCTTGCTATAGTTTGAATATGTCCCCCAAAGTTCATCCATTGAAAACCAAATCCTCAATGCAGTTTCATGTGCTGAGAGGTAGAACCTTCAAGAAGTGAATAAGTTGTGAGGGCTCCCCTCTTAGAAATGGATTCATGCCAACATCAAGAGTGTGGGTTACTTCCCAACAGGTGTAGGTTCCTGATAAAAGCATGGGTTTGACCCCTTCCCACACACACACCTGTGCTCTGTCACCACATGATGATTTCTGCCATGTTATGGCACAGCAAGAAGGTCCTCACTAAATGTGGCCACTCAATCTTGGACTTCTCAGCCTCCAGAATCATAAAGAAATAAATCTCTTTTCTCCATCAATTACTCAGTGTGGCATTCTGTTATAGCCATACAAAACAGGCCAAGACACCAGACCAGTCAGACTGGGCTTCACCTTTGATCTTTTGGGAGCGCAGAGAATGGCCACTAGCACCACTCAGTCAGTTACTCAGTCCTGTCAATTCTCCTCTCTGTCCTCGGCCTCCCTCCCCAACTCCAATCCCAGAACCTTGTCTGTTCCACTGTCATCTCCCCCCTGTGACTGTGGAAAACATGAATTTCCTATCTTTGGGCGTCTCAGACTAACATCCCTGGCCTCAACAATCCCATGACTGGGTCCACGTTTCTCCATTAGGTGAATCTAAACAAGGCAAAGACCATAATAAGCTCTGGGGACTCAGCCACTTCTTATCCTCCTCTTCCTGGACCACAGTGAGGCAGTGATTCTGCAGAGAAGATGCTTGGGGAGCTGTCCCCAGGTCTAGACTGCTGGGAACAACTGGCAGGAAGTGGAAGGAATCCCACCTGGCCCCCGCAACTAAGGCACACTCTCTAATAGCTTTATCCGTCACCAGTAGCCTTCCTGCATCTATTTCTCAAACTGCTTCAGGATGAGAATGAAAACAAAAACAGAGGTGTGGTGGTGTAGTACACCTGTAATCCCAGCAATTCTGGGGGCTGAGGCAGGAGGATCACAAGTTTGAAGCTAACCTGGGCCATTTAGCAAGACCCTGACTCAAAATAAAAAAGGGCCAAAGATATAATTCAGTGGGTACAGTGTCCCTGGATTCAACAAAAACAACCCTCCAAAGTATCAGGCAATATGTTCTGATCCCCTAAAGCCACAATAGCCTGGATTACAGGTCTCAATTTATAACAGGTTTTGATTTCCATAGCTAAAGAGATTGTTCTTGACACACAAATCCAGTGTTCTGTTTCCCTTGCACAAAATCACTCTGGCACTTCACTGCCCTCAGGACAAAGTCCAACTCTGGAACAGGACCTGAAGGACCCTTAGTGACCTGGTTCCTGTTAATTTCTCGAAACTCACCTCTCACCACTGCCTCCCTGGCCCTCTCTGCCCATTGGATAGCCCGGAATTGTGACACTGACTTCTCCCACTACAGGGGGCAGAGTTGACTGACAGCCCTGCCTCCACCCTTCTGGATCCTTCACTGTATTCACATCAAAGCCACAGGTCCCCTCCGTTACTCACAGCCAAAGACAAGCACAGCACAGTACTAGTTCCTTCCTGATGGGGGTTCTTGGGAGGGACAACTATGACTCAGGGACCCTGTCCTCTGCTGCTTCTACCAAAACTCCACTGGAACCTCACTGAAATCGGACACTCTCCCTCTCCAATCACCTTTCTCCCCCTCCTTTCACAGGTCAGACCTGCACCCTGGTTCCAAAGCGCCTCCTGCCTATCCTGCTCCTCCCCCTTTATTCTCCATAGCAACCCCTCCCACCCCCACACACTGGCAGCAAAGCTCTGGCCCGCCTAATCCCTTCTTAGCTTCGGCTTCTCAGACGACCCACCCTCACACACCTGTCCTATTGAATACTTGCTGACTTGCCCTCGTTCTGCTCTCCTCTCCTGGCCTTTTCACATGCTATTCCCTCCGACTAGAAGGCTCTCTCTTCTCTCCCCGACCCTTTCCCTAGCCAACCACTGTCCATCCTTTAGGATCCAACTTAGAAGTCACTCGTTTTCTCAGAGATAGGCATCAGTGGCTCAGTGTGGCCCAGGCATTGATCTGCACAGTGGGAGTGCTGTAAGAAATACAGACAATAGATGGAGTGCCTGCTCCCGCCAAGCTCACCTTATGGTGTGTAAATAAATGGTCAGTACTTTATAGAACGGACACACAGCGTGGAGTGTAAGCACTTTAAGTCCCTCCTCAAGGGAGGGGATGTTTGAGCAGAGTCCTGAAAAACATGCAGCTATGTGGGAAGCTCCTTCCTGGCACAGAGACTGCATTTCAGATAGCGGGAGGAAAGTTGCCGAGGTTTGCGCTACCCAGCTCTGGGGTAGGTGCCCCTCCAAGTGAACCTCAGCAGCCCCTCCTGCTGCCGGAGCAGAGCTCAGGTGCACTACTTAAGGCCAGGAAGGGGAGAGGGGGCTCACCTGCCTTCCCCCAGGCAGTAACTGTCAGGCTGGCTGGCTAGGACTGTGTCCACAGCTTTGCATTGAGTCCAGCACTCAGTAAGCACTGAGGGCGGATGCGTGTTTGTGAGATCGCTGTTAGTTCAGTAATCACATGCTCAAAGTTTTACTTGTATTTTCTCAGTATCATTCTTAAGAGCAAAATCGGAAGCATTATCACCTTCAGTGTGTAGGGTCACAGTGCGCTCAGCAATTTCTGCCAAGCACAGGAACGGAGACACTGAGAGTTTAAGTCCCTCTCCATAGCTCAGCAGATGAAAATGCCAAAGCCAGTCCACAGCACTGATGTCTTCTCATTCCTACCCACCCACCCACCCACCCCCCGTACCAAGATTTTTTTTTTCTTTTTTCTGTTTAATTCCAGGGATTGAATCCATGGTCATTCCGACCGCTGATCCCCAAACCTTTTTTTTTTTTTTTTTTAAGATAAAGTCTCCCTAAGTTGCTTAGGGCCTTACTACTAAGTTGCTGAGGCTGGTTTGAACTTGTAATCCTCCTGCCTCAGCCTCCCGAGTCGCTTCCCCCAGTACCAAGATTGAACCCAGACTCTGACACATGCCAGGCAAGTACTGAGCCACATCCCTGGCCCTTTTTATTTTACTTTAATTTGAGGCAGATCTTTCTAAATTGCCCAGCATGATCTCAAACTTACCATCTTCCTGCCTTGGCCTCATGAGCGACTGGAATTACAGGCATGTGCCACTGTGCCCAGCACTGGGGTGATTTTGAAGCTGTCTTACTGTTTGCTCTTTTCTGCAGCCCACGCTTAAATTTGACAATAACAACTGCAAAAACGATTTGGTCAGAGGCCGGGCACTGCCCACCTGAAAAAACATGTTGCTGCAGTAAGGGTTATATAAAGGAGGGACACAGTTCACGCCCAGCGGGATCCTTGCCATGGTGACTTCAGTATCCTGGCCAAACCATGAGCCTTGGTAGTGTTAGCTTGCCAGTGGCGTTGGCATTGCCATTCTTCTGGCTGTGATGCCAACTGTCTCGCATGTGTCCGCCACTCCCTGCCACTTTGGCAGTTCCTGTGGTGCAACTGGCAGTACCAGGTGCTTTGCCACAGTTCAGGCTCTCCCCACCCCTGGAACAATGGAAGTGTGCAATGCAGTGGGAAAGGCTGCATCCAGCCCCATCATTTTTCAGAAGTGGAAACCAAGTCCCAGACAGTTGATGTGACTTGCCCAAGGTCCCAAGGCTACTGAGTGGCAAAGCCTAAATAAGACACTCCTTGGAAATTTTTTTCCTTCCTTGAACTGCTGCCTGTACACTCCCCACTCCAGTGATCTTCCATAGTGTTCCCCACTCCAGGCCCAAGAGCCATCTCCCCTGTCCTTACCCAAGGCCCCAGCATTAGTCCTACTGACCATCCTAATCCCAGCAGTGACCTCCCTGCTCACTCTCCACTCTTGTCCTTTCAATCCTTTCTCCACCAGAGAGCCAGAGTGTCATTTCCAGATAATACCACTCCCCTATTAAAAGCCACTGATAGCTTTTCCTTGCCCCGCTGATGAATCCTTAGCACCACGTGCCAATTCTCCCCTACCTGGCCCGGACAGGCTTCTGCAGATTCATCCTATGCACCCCTGACATTCCAGCTGCACAACTCACATAAATTACAGGCTGTTGAGAGAATTAAATAACATCTGTAAGTGTGCAGCATCTGGAGGATGAGGAGAGTCCAGAAAATATTGGCTGTCACCTGCGTGGGCCAGGCACTTCCCCAGTAGGCTCGCTTACAGAGCCCATCTGTGCTTGCTGATACCCAAGCTTGGCTCTGCTCTCCAAGCTAGGACACGTGCCCTTAGCTATGACCCTAGGCCAGGCCCTTACCACCCAGATTGAGATTACGAGTTCCAAGAGAAGAGGTAAAATGAAGAACACCTGCCCTGCCCCGTAGTTTTCAGTTTGTTTTTAAGGAAAAAAAAAATTACAGTAATGCATAGAAATGGCCATACAGTTCAGCATTATTCCCTGGCCTGGAGAGTAAGAGAGCCACTGCCCCCTTGAGTCCCCACAGCCACAGCTGCAGGTCTGAACTCAGGGGAGGGGCAGGACTTTAGGAACGTTTGCTGCAGAGCTCAGGGAATAATGGGCAGGAGCTGCCCTTTTAATCATAACTACTCATTCCAGCGTGTAGGCACTTGCAGCCAGACAGGCACAGATACGGATTTTGTGAGTTGGTTTATTACACCCAGAGGACAGCAGCCAGTTCCATGGCCTCAGGGGCAGCCCCTGCGAGTCTTCCTGAGGAAGGTCACTTCCTACCCACACCGAGAATCAGAAACTGTTGGTCTGTTAAGTTGTCCATCTATCCATCCCTCTGTCTGCCCATCCATGAACTTATTCAGATGACATTAATTTTGCCTCTTTCTCATGTTTGCTGCTAAACAGGATCCTGGGGAGAGGAAGAAAGTTGGAAAAGCAAACCAGCCTCTACATTCACTCTTTCTTCCTTTCTCCTTTTCTCCTTTTTTCTACCTGGAGTACTTAATATGGTGTTCATCATCCAGGAAGTGCCCAGCCCACGCGGGTGACAGATAAACTCTTTTCCCCCTTTATTGTAGTTAATTTTTTAGCTTGTAAGGATTTCAAACATATGGAAAAGTATGGAGAATACTGTTACAGTCACCCAATTGCACATTACCTGCTTGGATGAACATTGACCTTTTGCCATATTTGCTTTGAGGGTTTTGTTTTTGTTTTTGTTTTTTTTTTTTAGGAAACAGAATGTCATGGGTCCAGCTAACATTGCCTCTCTCAACCTCATTCCACCTCCCTTCTTTATCAGCCCCTCCCAGTCTTCAAACAGGGTTTAGATGGTTACTAGACCCCTAGGTGCAGACCCCATGACAACACATCCTATTGTTCAACAAGACCTGTGTGGAGAATCAGCCTGAGGGGAAAAGTCAGAACCATTTTGGACTTTATGTGCATGATATCATATCATATGCATCCTTTTGCAACTTGCTTTTTTATTTTATTGGGATTTTAAAACTGTGTGTGATACATGCTGGTTGTAATGAGCCAAGCAACACAGAAGTGGACAAGGGAAAAGTTAATTATCACCATCTGCCTAACTCCAATCCTACCACCTAATGTAATCACTGGTAACAGTTGGACAAACATCTTTCTGCACCTTTTCTTTTGCTTGCATAAACAGACATAGGGCTTCAACATGCATGAACATGGCCTCTCTTGTGCTACAGCTGCGATGAGAGGCTGTCATGGAAAATGTGCAACTTCCCCTGTCGTTAGCCCACAGACTGTTGGGTTTCCCCACTCACAACAACAGGCTCTGTGGTCTGAAGAGGACCAGGATCAGTTGACGAGAAGCACTCCTTCATTAAATGTCCCTAAGCTGGGCTCTTGGGGAGGGTGTGCCACTGGCTAGCCAGGTAACCATGACAAGAGGGCCCAAGACCTCTGAAGTTCTTCTGATTGACCATTATCAACCCAATTGTTCCAGCAGAAAAATCTGCTGGTGGTCCAAGTGTGGGGGATGCTCTTGAGGGGCCACGCTGACACAGCCCACATCGTGGCTTTGGTGTATGCTGACCACTTTGTGACCCAGGAATGAAAACATGGAATGCCAGGAAAGTCTCCAAGTGTTGGTATTCTGTTTACTTTTAAAAAGTGGAATAAGACTAGACATGTAATGTTCCAAGCTGGAGGGAAATGACTTGCTTTTCCTTGCCAAAAGAAAAAAAAAAAAAAGTCAAGTAGGCCTAAAGGTTTTTTTGTTTTTTGTTTTTTGTTTCTTGTTTTTTTGTTGTTGTTTTTTGTGAGGTTTTTTTGCTTGTTTTTTTTTTTTTTTTTTTTTTTTTTTCAAAATTACTTTCATGTCACTGCAAAGTAGGAAGAGAAACTGAATGTGAGACTTTGGCCCCGCTTCACCTGGGCACACCTGTTCAACTTTTCAACCTTTGGGGTTGTAATATCTTTTTTTTTGGTACCAGGGATTGAACTCAGGGATACTCAACCACTGAGCCACATCCCCAGCCCTATTTTGTGTTTTATGTAGAGACAGGGTCTCACTGAGTTGCTTAGCACCTCGCCGTTGCTGAGGCTGGCTTTGAACTCGCAATTCTCCTGTCTCAGCCCCCCAAAGTGCTGGGATTACAAGCGTGAGCCACCGCACCCGGCTTGGGGTTGTAATATCTTGAGAGGTATAAAGTTTGCTGGGACTTCTATGTTGGGATTTGAGATGATCTCTAAGGAAACGCCAGATGTTAAATTCTATGATTCTTTGTTCTTTTTTCCCATTCATTCAACAACTTTGAGTGCTGGCTGTTGTGGGAAACAAACTGGTCGAGAAGCATCAAAGAGTCCTCGGAGAGGAAGAGAACTCCAAACTTTATTTTACGCCAGCAGGCCCAGAGAACAAACTCCAAATTCTGGCCCTGATCCACAGTTTCTCAAAACATTTATAGGTCATTTGGCATCATCTTAGACCCATCCATCATTGGTTTTTTTTTTTTTTCTTCTTTTAAAAGTGACTGAAGATTTTGTGCAGGGTCTCTAACATAAAGCACTTACAGAAACAGATCAGAAGAAATGGCTCTTTTCACAGGCATCTGTTAAATCTCTGGCCTTGAAAGCCTAAAAGGGGTGTTTACATTTCAAGAGGGAGTAGTCACACTCCTAGAGACAGTTATTTACTATCCAAAAGTAGGGACCCATGGTTAATTAGGTTTCCTGAAGAAAAGCTGATAGGAGGGGAGAGGAACTGACCCTTTTCCCAGGCATTGGTTTCTTACCATAATGTTTTTATAATTTCATTTTACAACCAGGTCTGGTTTTGCCATCATGGACTATTTGTATGTCATTGTTCTTAGAGCTGGGGCAATCAGACAAACCCCCACCACCCTCATAGAATTAAAAACTGTTAACAAACAATATCAAAACACAAAGACTGGGGCTGGAGTTGTGGCTCAGTGGTAGAGTGCTTGCCTTGCATGTGTGAAGCACTGGGTTCGATTCTCAGCACCACATATAAAATAAATGAATAAAATAAAGGTCCATCAACAAATATATATATATATATATATATATATATATATATATATATATATACACAAACACACACACATATATATATACACACACACATACTTGGAACATATAAAATATAAAACATCAAAATATAAACATGTAAAACAAAAATATAAAAACATATAAATATATATATTTGAAAAAAACACAAAGATGGGGCTGGGATTGTAGCTCAGCGGTAGGGCGCTTGCCTCGCATGCATGAGGCCCTGGGTTCGAGCCTCAGCACCACATACAAAGCAATAAAATAAAGACATTGTGTCCATCTACAACTAAAAACATGTTTAAAAAAAAAACACAAAGACTTCTACTCTTTGTCAATATTTCAGTGATTCACTCATGGACCTTTCAAAGTGTATGGAGCCCCATGACATGCTCACGCCAATGGAGAGGACAGGTGTTTCCAGCCCCCTTTCCCTAATGGGTAGACCAAGAATGGATAAATGTGAGAAAGGAACATTGGAAGGAATACTGAGTCTTTAAGGAGAAAAACAGGCGGAAAGGGTCAACTCTCACTTCCTGAAACCTTTGTCTAGTCCATCTCATAGGATGGGAAAACTCAAATGTGTATGTCTTCATATTTAATAACAAGAAGAAAACTGAGTCTTCAGACCTAATTCAAGAAGCAGGTGATGAACTCTGGGAAAGAATACTGAAGAAAGGCAAGGATTCCGGATTCCTTGAGCAAATAAATGCTTTCTATCTTGCTTCATTTCTCTAAGGAGCTTGAATGCCCACTTAGCATTGTTGGGGCTCAGAAAGATCATACCCCAAAGTGAAGGTAAATTTTCTCTTTGACCTTCCCCAGCCTTCCTATCTCTCATCCTCACCCCATTCTCCCCCAGGCAAGCCATAGAAACTAGAATTCTCCTTCTCCCAGGCGGGTCAAAGAAACTAGACCTCCTTTTCCCCAAAGTCATTCTGAAACCTAAAAATGCTACTCATTCTTTTTCCTTCTTTTCTGTATATGAGCTAGCCATAAAGAGATTATGGTAGATCCTAAGACCTCCATTCCAGAAAGGGTCCTGCCCCAGACCCAGAAGAAAGGAATGTCAGACAGGCCTTGCTGGGTTTTCTCACTCAACCTCTCACTATCAGATCACCCCCTTTTTGTCCAATCACATTTCAATATAGCTGTGCATGCTTCAGCTAAGCTAAGCATAAAAATGGAGCACTCACTCTAGGTCTTGGGATCTTTATTCTGAAGGCACCCATGTCATGTAAAACCATGAACAGATAAACTTGTTAATGCTTTGCTCTTTTAACCTGTCCTTTGTAATAGAGGTATCAGCCATGATCCTACACAATGGGCAGGAAGGGATCAGTCCCTTTCCTACCCCTACAGCATCTTTAAAGCTGAAATTGGATCTTTCTTAGATTATTTTTTTTTCCTTCCTCTCCTTTTCCCTGGCCTGGTGTTGACCCTGATGGCAGCAACCTGCAGCCCCCATCCAGGCTGAGACACTAACTCCTCTTGAGGTTGGAGGGCCATTTGGTCTTTTCCATCAATGCCATCTAACACCAGAGTCAGGTATCCCTTAAACTTCCCAGTGAGGTCTTTACAGGACACTTAATGACTTGCCCTTAGCACTGGATCTCCCAGTCTAGGCTCCTAGCCAACCTTCCCCAAACCCCCTTCATTAGCAATGAAAGGGTTGTTTAATGTTGCCATCAAATGCAGGACCTTTCTGCTCCTTCCTTGAAGGGCTGTGAATTCCCTTTCAGGATGTTGTCTCTACCAGCACCGCCCATCCATCAGAAAGTTTTCAGATCCTATGAGTGGGCCTGCTGGGCCAGGAAATGGCTTCCATGGTGATTTAGGAGCTTGGGGCCCCCCCAAATCTCCCCAGGCAGCCTTGAATTGGTATCACAGGCATAATGAATTATCTGAATCGAATCTCTTTCTTTAAAAAATGCTGGATAAGGGCTGGGGTTGTGGCTCAGTGGTAGAGCACTTGCCCAGCATGTGTGAGGCACTGGGTTGATTCTCAGCACCGCATATGAATAAATGAATAAAATAAAGGTCTATCAGCCGGGTGCAGTAGCTCAAGCCTGTAATCCCAGCACTTAGGGAGGCTGAGGCAGGAGAATCGTAAGTTCAAAGTCAGCCTCAGCAATGGCGAGGTGCTAAGTAACTCAGTGAGACCCTGTCTCTACATAAAACACAAAATAGGGCTGGGGATGTGGCTCAGTGGTCGATACCCCTGAGTTCAATCCCCAGTACCAAAAAAAAAAAAAAAAAGAAAAGATCCATCAACAACTAAAAAAAAGTTAAAGAAAAAAAACTGTAGAGCAAATTTTCGTGTCCATATTTCATGAGACAAAATGGGGAAAATGATAATGCATTCCCAATCTATCCCAAAAGCCCAGCGAATACCCTCTCCATCAATGAAACACTCAAATACTTACATAATTATCCACCAAGGAGCTCTGAATAATAGAATTAAGGCTCCTCCAGATATGATCTTGGACCAGGAGCAAGCACTTGAGTACTTGTTAAAAATGTAAATTCTCACTGGATGTGGTGATGCCCGCCTATAATCAATCCTAGCAACTGGGGAAGCTGAGGCAGGAGCTGGGGAATGTAGCATCCCCAGGTTCAACCACCAGTAACAAGTCAAAAAGAAAAAGAAAAAAGTGGGGCATGGTGACACACGCCTGTAATCCCAGCAGCTCTGGAGGCTGAGACAAGAAGAGCATAGGTTCAAAGCCAACCTCATCAACATATCGAAGCCCTACGTAACTAAGTGAGACCCTGTATCAAAATTAAAAATAAAAAAAGCAGTCTCAGGCCTCACCCTAACTCTACTGAAGCAGAAGTTCTGGGATAGGACCCAACAATCTGGATTTTAGCAAGACCTCCAGAAGATTCTAATGCTTGCTGAAGTGTAAGTGAAGTGACATGAAGCATTTAACAAGCATCTCATTATTTAACAATTAATAAACTTATGAACGTGTAACTTTGGGTGCAAGATACAATATTATTGGGCTGGATTATTAGATATGAATGACATTTTCCTTTTCTATCCCAAAAATACAATATAAAAACAGTGAATGATCTGTTAAAAATTAATGAATAGGATGCATATAAAAATTGCACACACAATACCCAAGATGCATCCACCGCTATATTTCACCTCTTAAGTTTTTGCCTGTTTTGATACATATTATCACAACTTTTCTTCCTTTAATTTATGGGTTTTTAAGAAGCCACTTTATTCACAGGTTTTTCATTTTTTAAAAAAACATCTTTACAATATGTAGGAATGATATAGAGAGGGGAAGCATTTCTGCAGAAGAGTTGAGGAGCCCTGAGGCGCATCTTTTACCCTCCCACCAAGATCCCCAAAGTCATCAGAGTACAGATTATAACAGAATGTTTTGAGTTCACACAGCAAATTTTGCATAGAAATGGTCAAAATTTGGGGAGTGAGAGTTCAGAGAGTGATGGGTTTCTAACTAGTGAGGAACAACGGCCTTCTTTCTTCAAGGAAACTTCTCCATTGGCTAGACAATATACTGCCTCAATTCTGGGCCTGTTCGGGCACAGGGATTCATTTCAGGAGCAAATGCCCATTCCCTGGAGGCTCACAGACAACCATTGGTTCACACAATTCTGGAGTTTGTGCTACTCTGGCCTCATTTCAGTACAAAACATCACAGGTACTTTCTCCTCTGCCCCTACCAATAAGGGATTGAACCCAGGAACATTCTACTTCTGAGTTATATCCCCAGCACTTTTTTATTTTATTTTATTTTATTAAGGTCTCCCTAAATTTCTGAGGCTGGCCTCAATCTTGCAACCCTCCTGCCTCAGCCTCCCAAGTAACTGGATTATAGGCAGGTGCCAACTATGTGCAGCATTAGCAGTGCTTTCTCTTCACAGGGCCACAAGAAAATGTCAGGCAAGAATTTTATCTTTTCTCTTCATTTGACCACTTGAATAAAGAATCTGGAGCAGAAGGAAGTTGATTCACTGAGTCACGTGGAGGTCTGTAGTGTCTGAGTGTGGGAGGTCAGAGAGGATGAAGACTTGGAGGGCGATGGGCCTCTGTGGGCTCCTGGTGTAGGGGGGCTGGAGCTCCAGATTGTAATAGAAACTCAGAGCACAAGTCTCATCCTCTTAGTGAGGTTGTACCCACCATGTGACACTTCTTGTTACTTTTTTTGTTTTGTTTTTTGTTTTTTTTGTACTGGAGATTGAACTCAGGGGCACTCAACCACTGAGCCACATCCCCAGCCCTATTTTGTGTTTTATGTAGAGACAGGGTCTCACTGAGTTGCTTAGCACCTCACCGTTGCTGAGGCTGGCTTTGAACTCGCGATTCTCCTGTCTCAGCTTCCCAAAGTGCTGGGATTACAGGCCCAGCTTACATAAAATTTTCTTAAGCAGGTAGGTCATCTGTTAAGTCTTCTTACCACAATAAAATAAAATTTAAAAATAAAATAAAACTATTATTTAGTGCTTAATTATTAAAAATAATCATTCTGGGCTGGGGTTATGGTGCAGCGACAGCATGCTCACCTAGCATGCGTCAGGCACTGGGTTCGATCCTCAGCACCACATAAAAATAAAATAAAAGGCTGAGGTTGTGGCTCAGTGGTAGAGCGCTTGCCTTGCATGCACGAGGCACTGGGTTCGATTCTCAGCACCACATATAAAAAAATAAAATAAATAAAGATCCATCAACAACTAAAAATAAAATAAAGATATTCTGTCCACCTACAACTAAAAAATAAATATTAAAAAAAAAAACCCATTCTTAGGACACTTTCACTTTGTCAAAAACTCCCATGCTCATCACTTCCCACAGGAAGCTGCACAGTGAGGGGCTGCCAGCTGGGCGCTCCAACTGGGGATGGGGGGCTCAAGTCCAGGGTCTGGGACCTGGGTCAGTGCCTTCCTCTCCCAGCTGGGTGGAGAAGCTCCAAGTGCTGTGCAAACAGGTGGCTGTGAGAGCTTCTCCAGAAGAAGAAATTACTGGCGTCTTGTTTTCAAGGCTCATCAAGAGGAATTAACAATGCTTGTGTCCTGTTAGGAGGAGCTTCTCTCGCTTCATGGCACAATTAATGGACTTTTGTCTTTTATTTTTTATTTTATTTATTTATTTTTAATCTTGGTCTACACCTTTTTTTTTTTTAATGTCTTTATTTTATTGCTTTGTATGCGGTGCTGAGGATCGAACCCAGGGCCTCACGCATGTGAGGCAAGCGCTCTACCGCTGAGCTACAATCCCAGCCCCTGGACTTTTGTCTTTTAAAGCCCAGTATCAAAGCTCTTTAAGGCATGAAGCCAGGCTAACAATTAGAAGAAAGGTCACAACTGCCCTAAAGGGCAACAGGGACTCTAGAGACAGGGGACCTTGGAGAGGAGGGGTGCTGCAGGGACCAAGGCTGGCCACACTGCACCCTTCAGAGGTCTGTGGCCAGAACCTGGCGACCTGTGGGGAGGTTCCCTGTGTGCTGAGGAAGTGGGGACTGGAGACTTGCACTGCTGGCCATTTCCCTGGAGCCACCACAGTGAACAACTGCCATGACAATGACCTGAAAAAACCATAAAATGAATGAAAGAGGCAGTGCCCTGATTCCCAGAAAAGACATGCATATCCTCCTCTTTATTAGCCTATCCACCCCCTCACTTCTTTAATCCTATATCTGTGACTTCCCTAGCCTCCTTCCCTAGCCTCCTTCCCTAGCCTCCGGAAGTTGACTTCCATGTCTGTCTCCTGCTTCTTCTATTCTTGACCAAGAGTGAAACTTCCTTCACTGCTCAGTCACCTGATCTCATTTATTGGATCTGTGATTCAAAGAGGGAAAAAGGACTCAGTTTGTGGTCAAAAATTATTGAACAATATCACTGATTTATTTTTTTTATGCTCACTAAACTGAATGTAACTCTGTACCCAGAGCTTAAGAGAACATTAACCCGTCTAGTGTGATGGATATTCCCAAATTTATTTATTTATTTATTTTTGCACTACTGGGGGCTGAACCCAGAGGTGCTTTATCATTTAGCTGCATCCCCAGTCCTTTTATTTTGTATGTATTTGTGTGTGTGAGCGACAGAGTCTCACTAACTTGCTGAGGGGTCATTAAATTGCTTAGGCTGGCCTCGAGCTTGTGATCCTCCTGCCTCAGCCTCCCGAGTTGCTGGGATTCCAGGCGTGTACCACCACCCTCTGCTAGTTCTTTATCCTGTCTGAAGGTCTCCTGTACACAGCCAGTTCTCCAGCAGCCCTGAGTCTCCCACTGTCACATGGGAACTACTGGATCCCCTGCACTTTTTTTTCTTCTTCTTCTTTTATCCCCTGTACTTCCAGGGTTAAGTGAACCGACAGTGAGATCCTCTGTACTGGGACCCAGTTTCTTCATCTTCTTACTGTCAGAACTTGGCAAGTTGCTGGGGGCATTGTGGACACTACCGTCTGACATAGAGGTGTATTAGACGGTGTAGTGCTACGATGTCATGGTTTATAGCACTAACCCTCCACACCGTACTGGATCTGGATATTGTACTGATCATGTTGGTCTATTGCTGAGTGTAGCTTATGGTGTGGTGGTTTGTTGAATAGTGCAGTAGTGACATCGTTTTTTGAAGGAGGTAGCATAGAGAGTAGTGGTTTGTTGGACGGCCCAGCAGCATGGAGTGTGATTAGTGCAGCAGTATGGCATAGTGGTTCATTGAATGACATAGCAGTGTGGTGTAGTTTGATAGAGGGTGCAGCGGTGTGGAGCTAGGAATCAGACATGTTTAGAAGCTTCTCTGCCGTATATTAGCACTGTGGTCTCAGTTGGACAAGTTCTTTAACCTTTCTGTGCCTCATTTTATCCTCTGTAGAAGATGGCTAGCAGCCTTGCTGTGTTGCTGAGAATCAAATGAGCTAGGCACATCAAATAATTATCGCATTTCCTGATACACTATAAAATGCTTAATAAATGTTAACTAAAATAATTATATTATTTTGTGTGGTCTACTTCAGTTGCATGAACTGGTTAATGCATCAGAGGAAAGAAAAAAATTCTTTCCAATGACAAAGAGTTTGAAATCTTGTTCATGTTCCAATAATGCAAGGAACAATCCAAGCAAAACCTTGCCGTACGATGGGGAGGAAGTTAGACATTTTTCTGGTGCATTTTTCAGATCTAATTCCTTGTTTTCTTTTTCCCTCCCAGCTCTGGGCCAGCTTGCCTGGATCCTTACTACTGCTGATCTGCCCTGGAAAGTGAGTCATCATCCATAGGAAAGCACTTGCCGAAGAACGGGAATTGAACACTTGAAGCTGCCCCATGAAAGGTCATTGCTAGTCAACAGGAAGAGGACTGGACTGGACGTTTGGCGCTGTTTGGCAGCTGACCTTGGCCTTTGGCAAGCATCCCTTGTGGATTTGGCATGTGGCAAAAATGGGCAGGTCCTCCTGACTCCTCTCTACCCCCCACCCTTCTCCTATGCCCAGGGCCAGTGTGAGTCACTTGCCACTCTTGAATCATACCTGTGTTTAGACTGTCTGAGTCCTTGCTAACTGAACACACTGGCAGTTATGAACTAGGACCAGGTACTTACATTGGTTTATTGAACTATTTTTTTGGGTGCTGGGGATTGCACCCAGGGTCTCGTGCATGTTAACCATATGCTGTGCACCTCCAGCCCCCAGATTCTTATCTCAATATGAAAAGCTGTATATAAAGAATGGCTAAATCTACATAGAAGGCAAAGTCAATATCAATAGTGATAAGTCATGATGATAATGCACACCTTTGACACAATGTGATAAGAATTACGCTTTACTTCTATGGTTTTCCTCTGCCACACCTATAATTCCTGCCTAGTCATGAATGAAACTGCAGAAAAATCCCAGTGGAGGGGCATCCTACAAAACGTATTATCAGTATTCAAAACTGTTAAGGTCATCAAAAACAAGGAACTGTCACAGTTAAGGGGAACCTAAGGAACCTTGAGGACAAAATATAAAGACATATAGCAGTATCCTGGGACCCTTGAACAGAAAAGGGTATTAGGCAAAAAATAAGGAAATCTGAATAAAGTATGGTCTCTAGTTAATTATAATAATGTATCAATACCAGGCATAGTGACATACATCTGTAATCCCAGTGACTCAGGAAGCTGAGGCAGGAAGATAACAAGTTCAAGGCCAGCCTGGGCAACAGCAAGACCCAGTCTCAAAATAAAATAAAAAGGGCTGGGGTTATAGCTCAGAGAAAGAAAAAAGAAAACTCAAAACTTCCTTGAAGGTGCTTTTTAAAAAAAAAATGCACAATTAGACTAAAACAATTTTTTCCTAAATTTTATATAAAAATTTATTTATATATCTCAGTTCCAAACCTACCATGCCCTATTTAAATAGGACAACTAATTTTCACTTCCAAGTTTGAAATGAATAAATAGTAACACATTGTACACTTCCTAGGTAACTCTTCTAAAAATAATGATGGAACTTGTTAATTTGAGTTGTAGTACCTGCTTCTGTCTTGGTATTCTCAGGAGTTTTAGATAACATAGGATCTGCCCTGAGAACAAAAAAGACATCTTGAGAAATCATTCTCCACCTCAGGATGGAGTTGGGTTATAGCCAAAGGCCTCACCTTCCACAATCATGAACATTTTCACTCTTTTTATCTGCATATGTCCTGGATGAAATTAATCCTCTTTCTTGCACTCATTTCTAAATGATTATATGTTGAAATATAAAAAATGGCGCTTGTTACTTAAAAAGAAAAAACAACTTATTGTAAAAAAAAAAAAAAAACACACAAACATTATGTCTTAACACAAATCCACTCTCATAGAAAATAGTGGACCTGCCAAGCCCCGTGGTGCATGCTTGTAATCCCAGCAACTTGGAAGACTAAGGCAGGAGGATTCTGAATTCAAGGCCAGCCTCATCAATTTGGTGAGGCCCTAAGCAACACAGCAAGACCCTGTCTCTAAATAAAATATAAAACAGGGCTGGGGATGTGGCTCAGTGGTTAAACGCCCCTGGATTTAATCCTCAGTACCAAAACAGAAACCAAAAAACAAACAAACAAAAATCCCAGCTGACCTTATTTATAGTCTTGCAGTTTCAAGCACATATATTTTTAATATGTAAAAATGTATACATAGAAGACATTATTGACTGCCTACACAACACCTACCCTTGTTCTTTTTTAAATAACCCATTTTTATCAGGAAACTCAAGCTATTTCTTGTCCCACAGATTGGTTTAAGGGCACAGGCTGTGATTCTGGCCAATGAGACCTGAAAACAAGTCACCTGGAACTTCTTAGAAACACTTGAAGGTGTTTTTTAAAAATAGACACACTCTTAGATCGGCAAGGAGATGCTTCTGGAAGAATTGCAGCGATAGCTGCGCAGGGGCAGCCACGGTGCAGTTCAAGCTCTAGCTGGTGAGTGACTGACGGCGGCACCTGAAAGATGACGTTCGTGAAGAGCCACCTGATTGGGGGGGGGGTTCGAGAGGAAGTATGCAGCCACCTTGGCGCGTGGAGGTCCACCCGCTCGTGTTCCACACCAACAGAGGCCCATCAAGTTCACCATCTGGGACAAGACAGGCCACGAGAAGTTTGGCCGTCTGCAAGATGGCTACTCCGTCCAAGCCCAGTGTGCCATTATAATGTTTGATGTGACATCAAGAGTTACTTACAAGAATATGCCCAACTGGCATAGAGATCTGGTGCAAGAGCGTGAAAACATCCCCATCATGTTGTGTGGCAACAAAGTGGACATTAAGGACAGGAAAGTGACGGCAAAAATCTATCGTCTTCCTCCGACAGAAGAATCTTCAGTACTATGACATCTCAGCCAAAAGTAACTACAACTTTGAAAGCCCTTCCTCTGGCTGGCTACAGAGAGAGCTCACTGGAGACCCTAACTCGTTGCCATGCCTGCTCTTGCCCCACGGGAGGTTGTCAAGGACCCCGCACTGACAGCGCAGTATGAGCCTGATGCTCTACCAGACGAGGACGATGACCTGTAAGGAGATGAAGCTGGAGCCTGGCAACAGAAGTCTAGGCAAGGTCCTGTGACGTCAGCGGTGTCGCCTGTGTACCACTTTATGAAAATCTAGCTAAGCAGACATGTGCTTCATTTGTGGAATACTGAAGGAGATGAACGGGCTTCAGAGCGAATGTGGCAGTTAAAACAATTCCTTCATTTTTTGGACCTGCATATTTAGTTGTTTGGAACACAGTTGTTTCCTTCTTGAGTTTCAATATGACTGCTACAGTCACATCACAATATTCAGTGGTGAATCTTGTTTGTTACTATCTTTCCCGTTTCTTTTTGTTTAGAATCAGAATAAAGTTGTATTTCAAATATCCAAGCAATACACACACACACACACACACACACACACACACACACAGATTTAAACAATTTTTATTTTCATTTTAAATTTAAAAGTCTTTATAGAGCTCAGCTCCAAGCCTATCATATCCTACTTAGGACTACTAATTTCATTATGGAAAAGCACAAATGTAAAAAAAAAAATTACTTCAACAAATATCATCTCTGTTTTGTAATAATCTGTCTTTAACAGAAAGAGCTGAGGCAATACCTCCAAATTTGAGGCAGGAGTAGAATTTGTCAACTGACTTGTAAATTGATGAGGGCTTCTGGGAAATACCCCTCCTATCCCAAGCAGCGGCAGCCCCTCTTCTGCTGAAGGTTGCTTTATTTGAATTGGAGACTGAGATAATTTCTTCTGAGTGATAGAAATATTTTACATTAAGAAATCCCAAACTGTCTCTGAGGGACTGAACTGGAAAAGCAAACTAACACATTGAATGTAAACTTCTTATAAGGGCAAATATCCTCATTGCTTAAGTCAATTAAGTCAAGTTTTACTGTATTTTGCAGCTTAAGACATCTAAATTGATAGGGTATATATTTTTGTTGTTATTACAGAAATAGAATCTTTTGCATGGAACCAAGTGCAGTGGCACACATCTGTAATCCCAGCACTTCGGGAGGCTGAGGCAGGAGAATCGTGAGTTCAAAGCAGGCTCAGCAACAGCGAGGTGCTAAGCAACTCAGTGAGACCCTGTCTCTGCATAAAACACAAAATAGGGCTGGGGATGTGGCTCAGTGGTTGAGTGCCCTTGAGTTCAATCCCCGGTACCAAAAACAAACAAACAAAAAAAAGCCTCATATCCCAGGAATCTCTTCAGTCCCTGAAAAACCTGGGCCATTTTTTATCCCTACATCACAGATACTTCTGCAATTTTTTTTGAGAGCGGGTACCAGGGGTTGAACTCAGGGGCACTTGACCACTGAGTCACATCCCCAGCCCTATTTCGTATTTTATTTAGAGACAGAGTCTCACTACATTGCTTAGCGCCTTGCTTTTGCTGAGGCTGGCCTGTCTCAGCCTCCCCAGCCGCTGGGATTACAGTCATGGACCACTGCGCATCCGGCTCTGCAAATTTTTTTCACTTAATATATCTTGCATATCTTTCCATATTAATATGTGAGCTCTTACATTTTATTAATTCAAGTGTTATGTAGAATTCCTTTCCATGGATCATTTCACTAATAAATGTTTTAAATAACATAGCCTATTCATTTTGACAATTATATTGTTCCCTCCTGGTTTTAAAAGGAGCATTATGTACACTTAGTTTGCAATTCTTTCTTTGCTTGTAAGATTTTATAATATAGTAATCTTTGAGTAGGCAAATAAATCCATAAATAAACAAAAAACCTCCTAGAAGCACCATCTCATGTTTTAACTTGCTGCTTACTCACCAGCCTCTCTTAAAACTGTCATATAGATTTTGTCTTGATTCTGTCCATCCATTTCTTTCATTTGTTCTATCCTCATGACCTTTGGATTTGAAAGCAGAATTTGCTGACATCACCACAAAAGCATTGCCTGCCCTGCATCTCACTCTATGTTTCCAGACTTTCAAACTTGAAATAAATTTGCTGGGATCTAGGTTGGACCAAATTTTGAAGAATAAAGTAGAAGAATAATCCAATTTTTGCAGGAATGATTAGATCAAGAACATTTTGTTCTGTGCCAGAAAATTTTGTTACCCTTAAAAGACATGTTTCTTCTAGAAAGTGGGATGTATATCCTTTAGGATTATTTTTAATATAAGAAATAGAAAACCCATTGCAGAT
Source organism: Geosciurus inauris (assembly GCA_004024805.1). Taxonomy (NCBI): domain Eukaryota; kingdom Metazoa; phylum Chordata; class Mammalia; order Rodentia; family Sciuridae; genus Geosciurus; species Geosciurus inauris. The sequence continues at coordinate 74,768 of PVHX01008001.1, forward strand.
GGTTTTAAGATAAAGATTTTTATTATTGTCTCTCAAAACTAGAAGTACAGAGGTGAGGGAAATCCTGGGCTCAGCTCAGAAGTTCATTGATGTCATCAAGGAACTAGGGTCCCTCCATCTTTCTGTTTTTCTGTGTTCAATGATTGGATCTTGTTTCCAAGTTTGTTCCCTCTTGGCTACAAAATAGCTGCAGCATCCCGCACTCAAAGAATGGTGTTCCAACGGAAAAAGGAAATGTCCTTATCATCTATTCCTTTTTGAAAGTGAGAAAAATCTTCCCAGGAACTGTTGCAGATATTCCTCCAATTTCATTTGCCCCAATCACATCTGTATCTTTATCTAAACAATCACTTAGAAACCCAGGAATGTGTCAGTCACCATAAGCTCAGGCCAATCAAGAGCCATCTCCTGCTTCCCTTGAAGAACATCACAATATGGTCACTGGAGGAAGGCGAGCAAAGCCAAGCAGCAGGGAAGAAACTGTCGGGTGAGGGGAGTGGGAAGCCACTAAATTGGATGAGCAACCAGTGTTGCCTGATAGATAGGACAGTTGTGGGGCATGCCTGTAAATCTCTGCTACTCTAGAGGCTGGGATAAGAGGATCTCTCAAGTTCAAGGCCAGATTGGGCAATAATTTGGCCACACACTGTTTCGAAATTTAATTTTTAAAAATAGGGCTGGGTATGTAGTGCAGTGGTAGAGCGCTTGCCTAGAATGCAAAAGGGCCTGGGCCAGCACTCAAAAATCACCAGAACTGGGGCTGGGATTGTAGCTCAGCGGTAGAGCGCTTGCCTCGCATGCGTGAGGCCCTGGGTTCAATCCTCAGCACCACATACAAAGCAATAAAATAAAGACATTGTGTCCATCAACAACTAAAAAATATTTAAAAAAAAAAAAAAAATCACCAGAACTGGGGAGGAAAAAAAAGATAGGACAGCTTCCAGAATTTTATCAGGTTATACTTTGGGGAACTAGGGATTCTCTCCAGTGGTATTCCAGTTACATAATGGCTTCTGGTTTGAGTTTAAATGGGATTACTAGGAGGTTATTTTTAAAAATTATTTTGGCTCTTTTGTTGATTTAAAAACAACATTTGGGGGCTGGGGATATAGCTCAGTTGGTAGAGTGCTTGCCTCACATGCACAAGGCCCTGGGTTCAATCCCCAGCACTACCGAAAAAAGAAAAAGAAAAAAAAAAACAACAACAACATTTGTAGCAGCACCTCTCCAAGCCTCAGTTTCCTTGTATAAAGTGGGTCTAATAAATTGGAAATGACAGACAGAGGCACTTGGAACAGTTCCTGGCACTTAGTGAGCATTGTGTAAATACTTGTTATCCCAGTTGTTGATATAATTCCAAGATAAATTATCTGGTTTCCTAATTCGCACCAAATTAGACAAAAAAAATGACAAGTTAGAAAACGTCTAATGACTTATAGGCATTTATTGATTTAAAGTTCATTCCAAAAGGTGGCTGCCAAATGTATTTTTTTTGGTGGGGAGGGTATTGGGAATTGAACCCAGGGGCACTTTACCACTGAGCTACATCCCCAGCTTCTTTTATTTTTAATTTGAGACAGGGTCTCACTAAGTTGCTTAGGGTTTCATTGAGTTGCTGAGGCTGGCCTTGAACTGGTGATCCTCCTGCCTTGGCTTATATGGATTAGAGGCATGTGCCACTATGCTCAGCTGGCAAAACTGTTTCACAGATGTCTAAAAACACAAGTGCACATAGCTGGAGTCTAATGCGGCTTTTATCGCCACTCCTTCCATTTTGTTATCACCATCTTTTCAATTTATTTTTTTAACAACAACAACAAAATGCTTTTAAAATGCCCATCATAACAGGCCAGACTATCACAGGCTGAATAATGGTCCCCTAAGTGTGTCTAAATCCTAATCCCCACAACCTGGCAATATGTGATCTTATAAAAGAAGTGTCTCACTAAGTTGCTTAAAGTCTCGCTAAGTTGCTGAGGCTGGCCTTGAACTTGCAATTCTCCTGCCTCAGCCTCCCAAGCCACTGGGATTATAGGCATGCACCGCTGCGCCCAGCCAGACTTTACATTTTTTGAACTTTAATTTTATTTAAGAAATTTGAACTTTAATTCATAGGACAAGATAATTTTATTTTAAACCTTAAGGACTTTTAGATATTAGTTTAAAACTTTTAGAATTTAAATTCATTAGACTGAATTAAATGAATTAATTCTAGGACTCTACCCCCATGGGAATTTGATAATTTCAGAGATGTTCATATTCAAATTTGGGCCTCTCTGTTCGAATTTTATTATCAGAGCATCTTTTTGTTGTTTAATTGATTGCAAAACCAATGAAGGACAGTATCAGTGTGGCTGGATGTAGTTTTAGATAGGAAAATAGAATTACCTTTGTCTCAACTTGATCTGAGAACATGTGGCAGATTTTATTTTATAAAATAGATCCCACTGGCTGTGTAGCTCAGTGGTAGGGTGCTTGCCTAGCATGTCTGAAGCTCTGGGTTCCTTCCCCAGCCCCAGGCAAAACAAACCAAAACATCAAATAGGCTCTGTAGTAAAATAAGCCAGATGCAAAAGGACAAATACTGTATGATTTGATTTGTATGAGGTCTACTCTGTAAAACTCACAGAGACAGGAAGTAGAATGTGGTTGCCAGGGGCAAGGAGGAAGGAGAGCATAGAAAGTTGGTGTTTAAAGGATAGACAGTTTTAGCATGGGAAGGTGAAAAAGTTCTGGAAATGGATGGTGGTGATGTCTGCACAACAATGTGAATGTACTAATGCCATTGAAGGGTACACACAGAAATGGTTAAGTTGGGGTTAGGGGTACAGCTCGATGGTAGAGTATTTGCCTAGGATATGCAAGGACATGGTTTCAATCCCCAGCATGGCAAAAACAAAATTATGTGGTAAATTTTAAGTTGTGTACGTTTTGCCACATTTTTTTTTTTTAAATAGGGGAAAAATGGCTCACAATACTGTTCCCAGTCACATATGCTCTTCCCACGCTTGCTTGCCACTCTCCCATTAAGAGCTAGAGTCTCTGTACAGAGTCCAAGGACCGCAGGCAGGATGCTGGGGAATTCTGAGACTCAGGCAGAAAGGGAGACTTTGCAGAGTCCAGCCCACCTGCTGTCTAAGAGGCAACTGTATTCTGAACCCAGAACTGGGAAAGAGAATAATAATAGATTGTTGTTTTCTAACATTAAATTTGGAGGACTCTATTATGCAGCAGTTGTAACTGGGGCAAAGTTTATTTAACTAATGTTTTTATCTGACTCTTTGATTCTCTGGGTTGTCTTCGTCCCTTCTTAAGATAAAACGTACACTGGCCAGCAGTGGTCCTAAGAGGACATTCAGAGGTCCATTCCAGTATCAGAAGAGGGGAGCAACTCCTTCTAGGCTGTTAACCACTGAGCCACATCCCAACTTTCTTTTTATATTTTATTAGGGCCTTTCTGAGTTGCTTAGGACCTCACTAAGTTGCTGAGACTGACTTTGAACTTGCAATCCTCCTGCCTCAGCCTTCTGAGCTGTTGTGTGTGTGCCACCACTCCGGGCAGGTGATGACACACTTGCTGGAGAAACCCAAAGCGATGAGAGAACAAATAGCTGGATACGGTTATAGGGACTGCTGTTCCCCACTCCTCACATTTCCTGTGGAAACACTCACCTAAGCCCCACTGCTGGTCTCTCTCCCTGTCCTTTCTGTCTTCCTTTCAGAAGTGACATCTGATAGGCAAGTCTGAGAGAATGATCTGGGCATGCTGGTCCCAGCCCCTTCTGCTCTGCTTTTGGGATAACCTGTGTCCTGGTTGACATGCCTGCCATACAAAAATGAATCATTTGCCTAGTGTCTCCCCTGACCAGGGAATGTCACTTCAGCCCTCTTGGTGGTGGGCCTTAACCTTGTTCCCTTAGCAGCTTTATAGATAATAAAAGTGATCATTAAATTTCCAGATGTCCAACTTCTGTGTCTCACATAATCAAAACTCATCTCAAAATAATTCAAAACTCAAAACGGGAAAGAAAAGGTATGTAATTTCTTTGACTCTCTAAGACATCAACAATTCCTATCTATGCTTCAGACTTTTCCCTTGTTCTTTCAGACCAGAGCAAATGCCAGCCTTGCTGCCCCTCATTCCAAGGCAGGCATGACCTGACCTCTCACTGTTGTTCTTCCTCAGCATCTTTTCAGGTACTTGTCATGTCTGGCTTTAAAGTCATTCGTGCATTTCTCATCCCTCACTACTACATGGGATAGCTTGTCTTCAGCTGTGATGACCGGCTTTGAAACAAGCAAACTTCCTTTCAATGTCCTGCACTGACATTATTTGCCAAATGCAGACTCTTGTGCGTCAGCTGGCAAAAAGAATACTCCCAGCGATTTCAGAGTTGCTTGCCAGCTACTGGCTGGTCTGTGGTTTCATCACTTTTATCAGGATGCCAATCAATTATTTAAATATTTTAGTACATTTTCAGTGATTTATAAAATAAATGTTAAGCAGAAAAATAAAAAGGTTCAACTTGATGATAAAAAATGAAGATCTCATAAACTTGATGCCCTTAAGGTAAAGATGGAAATCATTTGGCATGCTAAATGCTAGGGATATTAAACCCCTATTTGAATATTTCATTTGACTGTGTTTGTGATGAAAAAAAGGGCAAAATGGAAAGGACAAGAATAACATGGCATATTAATCAGGTTCTGCAGAGAAACAGGACCAATAGGGAGGCTGGCAAGTCAAAAATCTGTAGTTCAAGTCTGAAGCCCATTAGGCTAGAGACTCAGGTTTTATTCCTGTCTGCTAAATATTTCAGTAGTTCCCTGTGGGATCCTCCCACCAATACACACATTTGGTTGAAGTCAAAAGTGGCCAGATGCCAGGCACAGTGGTGCACACCTATAATCCTAGCAGCTTGGGAGGCTGAGGCAGGAGGATTGCAAGTTCAAAGCCAGACTCAGCAACTTAGCAAGGTCCAAAGCAACTTATTGAGACCCTGTCTCAAAATTTAAAATAAAAAGGACTGGGGATGTAGCTCAGTGGTAAAGCTCTCCTGGGTTCAACACTGCACACTCCCCCCCAAAAAAAAAGTTGCCCTGTGCCATGTGACTTGCTTTGTCTAATGAACTGTGAATGGAAGTGATCTGTGTCTTTAAAAGCTGGCACGTGACTCACCACATTCTTTTTCTTCTCCTGTGTGATAGAGATATGAAGATGGAGGCTGCTGGGGCTGGGGTGGTGGCCCAGTGGTAGAGCGCTTGCCTAGCATGTGTGAGGCACTGGGTTGGATTCTCAGCACCACATATAAAAAAATTAATAAAATAAAGGTATTGTGTTCATCTACAACTAAAATATATATATATATATATATATATATATATATATATATATATATATATTTTTTTTTTTAAAGAAAAAGATGGAGGCTGTTCCATTATCTTGAGCCATGTGACATGGCACAGAGCTGAGCTGACCCCAGATGAACACAGGGTATGAGTGTGAAATCAATCATTGCTGTTGTAAGTCACTGTAGCTGGGGGTTATACTAATCATTGCAGGATGACCCTGACTGATCACATTCCTCTGAATTGCCAGCTAGGGTGCAGGGGCCAGGCAACCTTCAGGGAAGTTCCTACTTATCTTTTTTTTTTTTTTTTTTTTTTTAATATTTTTTTAGTTGTAGATGGACACAATGTCTTTATTTTATTGCTTTGTATGTGGTTCTGAGGATTGAACCCAGGGCCTCACGCATGCAAGGCAAGCGCTCTACCACTGAGCTACAATCCCAGCCCCAGTTCCTACTTACCTTGCAAAACTTCCCAGCTCCTCCTCTTCTCAAAGGTAAAATGGGAATCTATGGGCATGGATCCAGGTGTAAAGCTATCTGGGGCATTGAGCAAAAGGATATTAAATCAAAGCAATTGTGAAAACAATTTATCAAACAGCAGAAAAAAAAAATTGCATAACAAACACTGATTTAACTGGAACCCTCAACTAACCACAATTTTTTTCCCTTAAACTAATATGAGGAAGAAGCAAGTCACTCTACAATAAACTCAAATTAGGAATATAACAAAAGCAAATGCACCCAAAGCCATTGCACAGTGCCTGCGTATATCACCATCTCAGGTCACACTTAAGAACTGTGAAGATTGTTCAACCATGAAGGACAGGATGAGGAAAATGGCCAGAAGTCCTGGAGATGGTTGATGGTGGCTCTCAACACTGTGGATGTACTTAATGCTGCAGCACTGTACACTCAAAAATGGTTAAAATAGTAATATGTTGTGCTGTGTATACTTAACCACAATATAAGAAAAGGAATGTGGTGAATCACCTGCTTTGTTAGTTTGACATGTTTTTACTGGTGAGTTAGTTAAGACTTTGCGGTTGTAAGTTTCAGAACCAATGACAGCTACTTTGAGTAAATAGGGAATACGTTAAGGGACTGGAGTGTATCCCAGAACCTAAGGGCAGGAATGCTAAGAGGTCTCAAGAAGGACGAGAGTCAAGAACTGAAAGAGCATCTGAGTTCTGCCTGGTCTCTGCCTTCCTCTGTGATTCTATTTCATCCTCATCACCCCTGCAGCCTGATTTCTCTGTCTCCCTGGTCCACTGGATGGATTGTGCTTGCTGCCTTCTGCTCTCTGTGGCTTCTTGAGATGTTACAGTCCCATGTTGATAATAGCTCACAGTTTCTCGCACCTGGTTCCATAGTCTCAAAGAAGGGAAACTAATGCGTGTCCTGAATCTGGTGGCCTCCCCTGGTCCACTCAGCCCTGGCAACATGTGGTTCAAACATGACTGCCTCTGAGAGAGGAACAGCTGAGCACAGACATCAAAAGTTTTCTTAAAATTTGGGAATACTGCCGGGTGTAGCAGTGCATGCCTGTAATCCCAGTAACTTGAGAGGCTGAGGCAGAAGGATCATAAATATGAGGCCAGCCTGGGCAATTCAGCGAGATCCTATCTCAAAAATAAAAAAAAAATAAAACAAAAAGGGCTGGGGATGTAGCTCAGGTAAAGCAGCCCTGGGTTCAATCCCCAGTATGAGGAGTGTGGGGGTTTGGCCTACAGTGACCTTGAGACCAAAGGAAATGGCATGGAATATAATCATGATGCAAAATAGCCAGCAATATTCAGAATGTTGAACAATTAACTCGGTCTCAACCCATTCAGAAAAAATAGCCATCCATCAGGGTGGACAGGCTAATCAGGACAGTGGCAGCTATAAACAACTAACAGGGGCTGAGCATTTGCCCTGAGATGGCCCCCAAAGACAGAGGAGCAAGTGCTCAAGGGCCCTCTGTAGCAAGCACCACAGGATCACTTAGGCACCCTTCCTACACCATCATGAGAAGGACTGGAAGGACCGCTTGGGTTTCAGCATCTATGGGATGCTATTATGTATGGAAAAGAACATTAGATACTACTGATGTTTCCGTTAACATTGAACTAGCTTATAAACCTATAAACCTAATTTTTTTCAAAAATATGAGTTTTATATATTTATAGATCTAGTAATTTCTTGTGTTAAAATTAAAGGTACCCACTTTTGCTTTCTTTTAAATTTATTCTCAATAAGCTTATACATTTCAGAGATTAAATTCTCCTTAAACATTTAACACATTTATAAACTTGACTAATTAAATTCCTTTAGAGATTTCAAACCTCGCTCACAAATACAGCATACCTAAATTCTCCTAAGAGCTTCAAACATCAAAAGCAGACTTACAAATCTAGCAAGTAAAATCTTCCTAATTATTCAAGTGACTCATAAACCTTGGAAAGCAGATTTACAAATTTGATAAATAAACCAGATATCTTAATCACCAAAAGCAACATAATGGAAAAAAAAGCTATATGAGCAGTACTAAAATTTTAAAACTTATATAAACACAATTTACACTAAGTGCCAATGCTGTTAATCCGTTACTTCATCTGGGAATTATAAATTACTCGTGTAATCAAGGGGAACCAAATTGCCTATTAAGCTTGTTATATCAATTGAGTTTATGAACTCCAGATACTGAAGGACCCCAGGGCTCAGTCCTTGAACTTCCTATTAACTGATCGTCTCATCTAGTCCCATGGCTTTAAATACCATCTCTGTGCTGATGACTTCCTATTGCCCACCTCCAGCTCCAGTAGACGTTGGTGTTGCACGTCCATATTCCTGGTCTTCCTTTTCCAGATATATAGTAGAATTGTGCTTCCTCGTTCCCTTGAAGTTAATTATGGCCATGTGATTGACTTGGGCCAAGCAAAAGTAATGTGTCACTTCAAAGTGAATGTATTTCATTGCTGGCATGAGACTCCCATTCTTTTCTTCCTCTGGCCATAGCGATAATTCAGATAGTTGAGCTGCTCTTATTCTGCAACCCAGAGGGGAAATAACATGGAATAGAATCCTACATGTGACAAACTTTTTTGTTAATCCAATGAGATTTTGCAATTGTTCCTGCAGCCTTGGCCATCACACTTATCTACCCAGACTTCTCAACTCTAGGAAAAGATCACAAATGCTGACTCAACATCTCCACTCAGACAACTAGAAATGAAGTTTCAGAGGGTAGGCACCAAAGAGAAATAATCGCCTTATCAAACCCATTTTTGGGGCAGGTGGTGCTAGGGACTAAACCCAGGGATGCTCTACCACAGAGCTACATCCCCAGCCCTTTTTATTTTTTATTTTGAAACAGGGTCTTGCTAAGTTGCCCAGGATGTTCTCATATTTTCGCTTCTCCTGCCTTTCAAGTGGCTAGGATTACCAGCATGCAGAGATTTTATTAAGAGATTTTATTAGGAAAAATAGAAATTACACTAGGAATTTCCAATGGAAGATATATAATACAAGTAATTGATTGCAAAGGTGTCAAGCAACTGGGAGGAAAAGAAAATAGGAAATGCTGAAGCAAGCCAGAGATGACTAGGATACACACTAGGACTAGAGAGAAAAAGGGAAGAGGTGCTATAAATAAAACCAGGACTTCAGAGGACAGCTTCTGCAGGGCTGATGCTCAGACATCTCCCTGCACAGATGGTGCTCTGCCCTCTGATGAGGAGGTGGAGCTGAGTGTGGGCTCCCACTGCTGGGAAAGTATATGAATTCATATGTAGACACCTGAGTTGCTTCCACATTTTGGCTCTCGTGAGTAATGCTGCTGTAACATGGGTGCTACGGGTTGAATGTCTCCCCCAAAAGTTCATGTCGCTAACTTACTTCCCAAATGTACATGTTAATATTATTTGGAGATGGGCCTTTGGGAAGTAATTAGGATTAAAGGAGATCATGAAGGTGGGATCCCCATAACGGCATTAGTAGCTTCATAAGTAATGGACCTGAGCTAACATGTTTTCTCTGTCTCACCATGTGATGCCCTGTGCCATGATGTGACACATGATAAAGGCCCTTGTAGATGCCAACCAGATGCTGACACCAAGCTCTTAGACTTCCCAGCCTCCAGAAACATGAGCTCAATAAAGCTTTATTCTTTATAAGTTACCTGGTCTTGAGTATTTTGTTATAGCAACAAAATGGACTAAGACAATGGGTATACATTTTCTTCTCTTTTATAATCCTTACATGGCTTTTTGGCCCTCTTTCTATAGGTGAGATCCTTCACCATGTCAGACCTAGCATCATCTTTCATCCCAAAATGAAATCCATAGGTTATATTGCATAACTTAAAGAAAATTAATATAACCAAGTGATATGTGTTTCATTGTAAGCATCTGGGAATTATTGCACAGGGGAATTATAACAAAATAACCAGATATTTGCATATTGCCCATGGTGACAAAAATCAACTATCTCAGGAGTATTATATTTCTGGTTAATAAATGCCACAAGCAGCTGTGCTTGATGGCATGATCTCCCCCAAATGGGTAACCAACACTTAATAAAGTTTGAAGCAAACAGGTCTTTCTTCCATGTCCACAGCAATTGTAATCTTAGAAATTTCATTCCCATTTACCTTGGGCAAGAAGTTTCTGGGTACAACAAAATTAGGTTCTTAGCTCAGATAAATGAAAACAGATAATTCCCCTTGTAGATATCATCTATGGCACTGGAAATCATGGAAGACACAGAAGACTGCTTGGGCATTGTAGGATATCAAGCATTCCTGGCTCATGCCCTCTAAATGCCAGTAGCCTCCCTCTATCATGACAGCGAAGAGATGCCCCTGGACATTCCCAAAATGCCCCCTAGGAGGCAGTACTGCCTGTATTAAGAACAACCCTTCTCCAAGTGTAGTCTCCATGTTTCTGTCAGTTAAGTCTTAACAACAAAAATGCTGTGGAATTTCAGCAGCCGCAAGAAAGCACCTTGCAGACTTATCAGCGGGCCGTTGACTTTGCCTAGAGGTTCCCCAACAGTTTTGCTGCATCTTCCTTTGACTGCGCGACAGCCCAGGATGTTTGCACCCAACCTTCCTTCCCTCAAGGGGACTCCCTCAGGGGGACTTCACTCAGGGGGACTTTTCACAGGGGCATGGCCTCTGACAGCTCTCCCAGCCCACAGCTCCCTCCACATTCTCTCTTGCGTTAAGTATCTGTCCCGGTACAATCCTCATACGTTTTATTCCATCTTGGTATCCTGGAAGACAGAACACAGTAACAAAGAACTACAAAATCTTCACTGCATACAACAGTGTTTATGTTTATGTCCTGTTTTGGAGGTTAGGGAGTGGAGACTAGCCAGTGGTGGGGGGGCTGGTTGGTATTTGAACTAGGACAAACTCCGCTGTGATGACTGGGGGACACATCTGTGCTCTGTGTCTCACACTTCAGCAGGTGAGGCATGGTCTCATGGCAATGGCACAGGCACAAGGGACCAGCCTAATGTATAAGCCCACTTCAAACTTCCACTTGCCTCAGGTCAGTTACAGAGAAAATCACATGGCTGAGCCCAGATTCCCAGCTGGAGGGCCCTAAAACATAACATGACAAAAGGTAGGACGCAGGGCGCAGTGAAGAACTGGATTATTTTTGTAATCCTCACAATATCTGTACATTTTTCTTATAAGTAAAGTACCATTCTTGGCTGAGCGCGGTGGCACATGCCTGTAATGCCAGTGGCTCAAGAGGCTGAGGCAGGAGGATCGCGAGTTCAAAGCCAGCCTCAGCAAAAGTGAGGCGCTAAGCAACTCAGTGAGACCCTGTCTCTAAATAAAACACAAAATAGGGCTGGGGAGGTGGCTCAGTGGTCGAGTGCCCCTGAGTTCAATCCCTGGTAAATCAACCCCCCACCCCAAAAGTACCATTCTTTTTCATTTTTAAAAAAATGATAACCACCCTTAAAATTTTCTACAATCACATCATTATACCATCACTTTTTGTTTTTAATAGAGAGGAAGTCTGAAATTCTGACTATCCATTTTTTAAACTGGGAAAGACTACCATTGCAGTTACTGGCAAGTTAAAGCCAATTTCTCCTCCATGCAATGACCCAGTGCCTGACTGCCTATGACAAAGATTAGATCAGTCACAAATAGCAAAGAACCTACATTTTCTTATCAGAATCTTGAAACTCCTTCACCACAAAAGTGCAGAAAGGACATTATTATTTTTTTTTTATAAATTCAAACAGATTCAAAGTTATCCCTTGATAACATCACTTACTCATAAGCCAACATTCTTTCTTAAGTGGGAGGAAAATCTGTTGTGTTCTAGGTCAGTAGCTAAGAATTATATCTAATCCTGGGTAGTCAAGAATTATATCCAAAGCCGGGCGCGGTGGCACAAGCCTGTAATCCCAGCACTTAGGGAGGCTGAGACAGGAGAATCGCGAGTTCAAAGCCAGCCTCAGCAAGGGCGAGGTATGGCACTAAGCAACTCCGTGAGACCCTGTCTCTACATAAAAATACAAAATAGGGCTGGGGATGCCGCTCAGTGGTCGAGTGCTCCTGAGTTCAATCTCCAGTACCAAAAAAAAAAAAAA